>CAWUFW010007760.1:0-227916 GCA_963921515.1 Calotriton arnoldi | reverse complement strand
ACCATCGCACCTGTGAACTCTGGTAATAGATACTACACCAGAGACCATTGCACCTGTGGACTCTGGTGATAGATACTACACGAGAGACCATTGCACCTGTGATCTCTGGCAATAGATACTACACCTGAGACCATCGCACCTGTGGACTCTGGTAATAGATACTACACCAGAGACCATCGCACCTGTGAACTCTGGTAATAGATACTACACCAGAGACCATTGCACCTGTGCCCTCTGGCAATATATACTACACCAGAGACCATCGCACTTGTGTACTCTGGCAATATATACTACACCTGAGACCATCGCACCTGTGGACTCTGGTGATAGATACTACACGAGAGAC
This sequence comes from Calotriton arnoldi, assembly GCA_963921515.1. Taxonomy (NCBI): domain Eukaryota; kingdom Metazoa; phylum Chordata; class Amphibia; order Caudata; family Salamandridae; genus Calotriton; species Calotriton arnoldi. Next base: position 227,570 of record CAWUFW010007760.1, on the reverse strand, counting down.
CATTGCACCTGTGATCTCTGACAATATATACTACACCTGAGACCATTGCACCTGTGGACTCTGGTAATAGATACTACACCAGAGACCATTGCACCTGTGCACTGTGGCAATATATACTACACCAGTGACCATCGCACCTGTGCACTCTGGCAATATATACTACACCTGAGAGCATTGCACCTGTGGACTCTGGTAATATATACTACACCTGAGCCCATCACACCTGTGGACTATGGTAATATATACTACACCTGAGTCCATCACACCTGTGGACTCTGGTAATATATACTACACCTGAGACCACCACACCTGTGGACTCTGGTAATATATACTACACCTGAGACCATCACACCTGTGGACTATGGTAATATATACTACACTTGAGCCCATCACACCTGTGGACTCTGGTAATATATACTACACCTGAGACCATCACACCTGTGGACTCTGGTAATATATACTACACCTGAGACCCTCGCACCTGTGGACTATGGTAATATATACTACACCAGAGAGCATCGCACCTGTGGACTCTGGTAAAAGATACTACACCAGAGACCATCGCACCTGTGAACTCTGGTAATAGATACTACACCAGAGACCATCGCACCTGTGGACTCTGGTAATATATACTACACCAGAGACCATCGCACCTGTGGACTCTGGTAATATATACTACACCAGAGAGCATCACACCTGTGGACTCTGGTAATATATACTACACCTGAGACCATCGCACCTGTGGACTCTGGTAATATATACTACACCACAGAGCATCACACCTGTGAACTCTGGTAATAGATACTACACCAGAGACCATCGCACCTGTGGACTCGAGTAATATATACTACACCAGAGACCATCGCACCTGTGGACTCTGGTAATATACACTACACCAGAGACCATTGCACCTGTGGACTCTGATAATAGATACTACACCAGAGACAATCGCACCTGTGGACTCTGGCAATAGATACTACACCAGAGACCATCGCACCTGTGGACCCTGGTAATAGATACTACACCAGAGACTATCACACCTGTGGACTCTGGCAATAGATACTACACCAGAGACCATCGCTCCTGCTGGACTGTGGCAACATATACTACACCAGAGACCATCGCACCTGTGGACTCTGGCAATAGATACTACACCAGAGACCGTCGCACATCTGGACTCTGGTAATAGATACTACACCAGAGACCATCGCACCTGTGGACTCTGGCAATAGATACTACACCAGAGACCATCGCACCTGTGGACTCTGGTAATAGATACTACCCAGAGACCATCGCACCTGTGAACTCTGGTAATAGATACTACACCAGAGACCATTTCACCTGCGGACCCTGGTAATAGATACTACACCAGAGACCATCGCACCTGTGGACTCTGGTAATAGATACTACACCAAATACCATCGCACCTGTAGACTCTGGTAATAGATACTACACCAGAGACCATCGCACCTGTGCACTCTGGTAATAGATACTACACCAGAGAAAATCGCACCTGTGGACTCTGGCAATATATACTACACCAGAGACCATCGTACCTGTGGACTCTGTTAATAGATACTACACCAGAGAAAATCACACCTATGGACTCTGGCAATAATACTACACCAGAGACCATCGCACCTGTGCACTCTGGTAATAGCTACCACACCAGAGACCATCACACCTGTGGACTCTGGTAATAGATACTACACAAGAGACCATCGCACCTGTGGACCCTGGTAATAGATACTACACCAGAGACCATCGCACCTGTGCACTCTGGCAATATATGCTACACCAGAGACCATTGCACCTGTGTACTCTGGCAATATATGCTACACCAGAGACCATTGCACCTGTGGACTCTGGCAATAGATACTACACCAGAGACCATCACACCTGTGGACTCTAGCAATATATGCTACACCAGAGACCATTGCACCAGTGCACTCTGGCAATAGATACTACACCAGAGACCATCGCACCTGATGGACTCTGGTAATAGATACTACACCAGAGACCATCGCACCTGTGCACTCTGGTAATAGATACTACACCAGAGAACATCGCACCTGTGGACTCTGGCAATATATACTACACCAGAGACCATCGTACCTGTGGACTCTGTTAATAGATACTACACCAGAGAAAATCACACCTATGGACTCTGGCAATAAATACTACACCAGAGACCATCGCACCTGTGCACTCCGGCAATATATACCACACCTGAGACCATCGAACCTGTGTACTCTAGCAATATATGCTACACCAGACACCATTGCACCTGTGCACTCTGGCAATAGATACAACACCAGAGACCATCACACCTGTGGACTCTAGCAATATATGCTACACCAGACACCATTGCACCTGTGCACTCTGGCAATAGATACAACACCAGAGACCATCACACCTGTGGACTCTAGCAATATATGCTACACCAGAGACCATTGCACCTGTGGACTCTGATAATAGATACTACACCAGAGATAATCGCACCTGTGGACTCTGGCAATATATACTACATCAGAGACTATCACACTTGTGGACTCTGGTAATAGATACTGCACCAGAGACCATCGTACCTGTGCACTCTGGCAATATATACTACACCAGAGACCATCGCACATGTGGACTCTGGTAATAGATACTGCACCAGAGACCATCGCACCTGTGAACTCTGGTAATAGATACTACACCAGAGACCATTGCACCTGTGGACTCTGGTAATAGATACTACACCAGAGACCATCGCACCTGTGCACTCTGGTAATAGATACTACACCAGAGAAAATCGCACCTGTGGACTCTGGCAATAAATACTACACCAGAGACCATCGCACCTGTGCACTCTGGTAATAGCTACCACACCAGAGACCATCACACCTGTGGACTCTGGTAATAGATACTACACAAGAGACCATCGCACCTGTGGACCCTGGTAATAGATACTACACCAGAGACCATCGCACCTGTGCACTCCGGCAATATATACCACACCTGAGACCATCGCACCTGTGTACTCTAGCAATATATGCTACACCAGACACCATTGCACCTGTGCACTCTGGCAATAGATACAACACCAGAGACCATCACACCTGTGGACTATAGCAATATATGCTACACCAGAGACCATTGCACCAGTGCACTCTGGCAATAGATACTACACCAGAGACCATCGCACCTGTGGACCCTGGTAATAGATACTACACCAGAGACCATCGCACCTGTGGAGTCTGGCAACATGTACTGCACCAGAGACCATCAAACAGCCACACACTGGCAATATATACCACACCAGAGACCATCACACAGCCACGCACTGGCAATATATACTACACCAGAGACCATCGCACCTGTGGACTCTAGTAATAGATACTACACCAGAGACCATCGGACCTGTGAACTCTGGTAATAGATACTACAGCAGAGACCATCGCACCTGCGGACCCTGGTAATAGATACTACACCAGAGACCATTGCACCTGTGGACTCTGATAATAGATACTACACCAGAGATAATCGCACCTGTGGACTCTGGCAATATATACTACATCAGAGACTACCACACTTGTGGACTCTGGTAATAGATACTACACCAGAGACCATCGGACCTGTGCACTCTGGCAATATATACTACACCAGAGACCATCGCACATGTGGACTCTGGTAATAGATACTGCACCAGAGACCATCGCACCTGTGAACTCTGGTAATAGATACTACACCAGAGACCATTGCACCTGTGGACTCTGGTGATAGATACTACACGAGAGACCATTGCACCTGTGATCTCTGGCAATAGATACTACACCTGAGACCATCGCACCTGTGGACTCTGGTAATAGATACTACACCAGAGACCATCGCACCTGTGAACTCTGGTAATAGATACTACACCAGAGACCATTGCACCTGTGCCCTCTGGCAATATATACTACACCAGAGACCATCGCACTTGTGTACTCTGGCAATATATACTACACCTGAGACCATCGCACCTGTGGACTCTGGTGATAGATACTACACGAGAGACCATTGCACCTGTGATCTCTGACAATATATACTACACCTGAGACCATTGCACCTGTGGACTCTGGTAATAGATACTACACCAGAGACCATTGCACCTGTGCACTGTGGCAATATATACTACACCAGTGACCATCGCACCTGTGCACTCTGGCAATATATACTACACCTGAGAGCATTGCACCTGTGGACTCTGGTAATATATACTACACCTGAGCCCATCACACCTGTGGACTATGGTAATATATACTACACCTGAGTCCATCACACCTGTGGACTCTGGTAATATATACTACACCTGAGACCACCACACCTGTGGACTCTGGTAATATATACTACACCTGAGACCATCACACCTGTGGACTATGGTAATATATACTACACTTGAGCCCATCACACCTGTGGACTCTGGTAATATATACTACACCTGAGACCATCACACCTGTGGACTCTGGTAATATATACTACACCTGAGACCCTCGCACCTGTGGACTATGGTAATATATACTACACCAGAGAGCATCGCACCTGTGGACTCTGGTAAAAGATACTACACCAGAGACCATCGCACCTGTGAACTCTGGTAATAGATACTACACCAGAGACCATCGCACCTGTGGACTCTGGTAATATATACTACACCAGAGACCATCGCACCTGTGGACTCTGGTAATATATACTACACCAGAGAGCATCACACCTGTGGACTCTGGTAATATATACTACACCTGAGACCATCGCACCTGTGGACTCTGGTAATATATACTACACCACAGAGCATCACACCTGTGAACTCTGGTAATAGATACTACACCAGAGACCATCGCACCTGTGGACTCGAGTAATATATACTACACCAGAGACCATCGCACCTGTGGACTCTGGTAATATACACTACACCAGAGACCATTGCACCTGTGGACTCTGGTAATATATACTACACCAGAGAGCATCACACCTGTGGACTCTGGTAATATATACTACACCTGAGACCATCGCACCTGTGGACTCTGGTAATATATACTACACCAGAGAGCATCACACCTGTGGACTCTGGTAATATATACTACACCTGAGACCATCGCACCTGTGAACTCTGGTAATAGATACTACACCAGAGACCATCGCACCTGGAACTCTGGTAATAGATACTACACCAGAGACCATCGCACCTGTGAACTCTAGTAATAGATACTACACCAGAGACCATCGCACCTGTGAACTGTGGTAATATATACTACACCAGAGAGCATCGCACCTGTGAACTCTGGTAATATATACTACACCAGAGAGCATCGCACCTGTGAACTGTGGTAATATATACTACACCAGAGACCATCACACCTGTGGACTCTGGTAATATATACTACACCAGAGAGAATCACACCTGTGGACTCTGGTAAAATATACTACACCAGAGACCATCACACCTGTGGACTCTGGTATTATATACTACACCAGAGACCATTGCACCTGTGAACTCTGGTAATAGATACTACACCAAAGACCATCGCACCTGTGCACACTGGCAATATATACTACGTCAGAGACCATCGTACCTGTGCACACTGGCAATATATACTATGTCAGAGACCATCGTACCTGTGGACTCTGGTGATAGATACTACACATGAGACCATCGCACCTGTGGACTCTGGTAATAGATACTACACCAGAGACCATCGCACCTGTGAACTCTGGTAATAGATACTACACCAGAGACCGTTGCACCTGTGCACTCTGGCAATATATACTACACCAGAGACCATCGCACCTGTGGACTCTGGTGATAGATACTACACATGAGACCATCGCACCTGTGGACTCTGGTAATAGATACTACACCAGAGACCATCGCACCTGTGAACTCTGGTAATAGATACTACACCAGAGACCGTTGCACCTGTGCACTCTGGCAATATATACTACACCAGAGACCATCGCACCTGTGCACTCTGGCAATATATACTACACCAGAGACCATCGCACCTGTGAACTCTGGCAATATATACTACATCAGAGACTATCACACTTGTGGACTCTGGTAATAGATACTACACCAGAGACCATCGTACCTGTGCACTCTGGCAATATATACTACACCAGAGACCATCGCACATGTGGACTCTGGTAATAGATACTGCACCAGAGACCATCGCACCTGTGAACTCTGGTAATAGATACTACACCAGAGACCATTGCACCTGTGGACTCTGGTGATAGATACTACACGAGAGACCATTGCACCTGTGATCTCTGGCAATAGATACTACACCTGAGACCATCGCACCTGTGGACTCTGGTAATAGATACTACACCAGAGACCATTGCACCTGTGCCCTCTGGAAATATATACTACACCAGAGACCATCGCACTTGTGTACTCTGGCAATATATACTACACCTGAGACCATCGCACCTGTGGACTCTGGTGATAGATACTACACGAGAGACCATTGCACCTGTGATCTCTGACAATATATACTACACCTGAGACCATTGCACCTGTGGACTCTGGTAATAGATACTACACCAGAGACCATTGCACCTGTGCACTGTGGCAATATATACTACACCAGTGACCATCGCACCTGTGCACTCTGGCAATATATACTACACCTGAGAGCATTGCACCTGTGGACTCTGGTGATAGATACTACACTGAGACCATCGCACCTGTGCACTCTGGCAATATGTACTACACCAGAGACCATCGCACCTGTGCACTCTGGCAATATATACTACACCTGAGACCATCGCACCTGTGGACTCTGGTTAGAGATACTACACCTGAGACCATCGCACCTGTGGACTCTGGTTATAGATACAACACCAGAGCCCATTGCACCTGTGGACTCTGGCAATATATACTACACCTGAGACCATCGCACCTGTGGACTCTGGCAATATATACTACACCTGAGACCATCGCACCTGTGGACTCTGGTGATAGATACTACACCAGAGACCATTGCACCTGTGCACTCTGGCAATATATACTACACCTGAGACCTTCGCACCTGTGAACTCTGGCAATATATACTACACCTGAGACCATCGCACCTGTGGACTCTAATGATAAATACTACACCAGAGACCATTGCACCTGTGCACTCTGGCAATAGATACAACACCAGAGCCCATCGTACCTGTGGACTCTGGCAATATACACTACAACACAGACCATCGCTCCTGTGGACCCTGGTAATAGATACTACACCCGAGACCATTGCACCTGTGCACTCTGGCAATATATACTACACCTGAGACCATCGCACCTGTGGACTCTGGTGATAGATACTACACCTGAGACCAACGCACCTGTGGACTCTGGCAATAGATACTACACCAAAGACCATCGCACCTGTAGACTCTGGTAATAGATACTACACCAGAGACCATCGCACCTGTGCACTCTGGTAATAGATACTACACCAGAGAAAATCGCACCTGTGGACTCTGGCAATATATACTACACCAGAGACCATCGTACCTGTGGACTCTGTTAATAGATACTACACCAGAGAAAATCACACCTATGGACTCTGGCAATAAATACTACACCAGAGACCATCGCACATGTGCACTCTGGTAATAGCTACCACACCAGAGACCATCGCACCTGTGGACCCTGGTAATAGATACTACACCAGAGACCATCGCACCTGTGCACTCCGGCAATATATACCACACCTGAGACCATCGCACCTGTGTACTCTAGCAATATATGCTACACCAGACACCATTGCACCTGTGCACTCTGGCAATAGATACAACACCAGAGACCATCACACTTGTGGACTCTAGCAATATATGCTACACCAGAGACCATTGCACCAGTGCACTCTGGCAATATATACTACACCAGAGACCATCGCACATGTGGACTCTGGTAATAGATACTGCACCAGAGACCATCGCACCTGTGAACTCTGGTAATAGATACTACACCAGAGACCATTGCACCTGTGGACTCTGGTGATAGATACTACACGAGAGACCATTGCACCTGTGATCTCTGGCAATAGATACTACACCTGAGACCATCGCACCTGTGGACTCTGGTAATAGATACTACACCAGAGACCATCGCTCCTGTGAACTCTGGTAATAGATACTACACCAGAGACCATTGCACCTGTGCCCTCTGGCAATATATACTACACCAGAGACCATCGCACTTGTGTACTCTGGCAATATATACTACACCTGAGACCATCGCACCTGTGGACTCTGGTGATAGATACTACACGAGAGACCATTGCACCTGTGATCTCTGACAATATATACTACACCTGAGACCATTGCACCTGTGGACTCTGGTAATAGATACTACACCAGAGACCATTGCACCTGTGCACTGTGGCAATATATACTACACCAGTGACCATCGCACCTGTGCACTCTGGCAATATATACTACACCTGAGAGCATTGCACCTGTGGACTCTGGTGATAGATACTACACTGAGACCATCGCACCTGTGCACTCTGGCAATATATACTACACCAGAGACCATCGCACCTGTGCACTCTGGCAATATATACTACACCTGAGACCATCGCACCTGTGGACTCTGGTTAGAGATACTACACCTGAGACCATCGCACCTGTGGACTCTGGTTATAGATACAACACCAGAGCCCATTGCACCTGTGGACTCTGGCAATATATACTACACCTGAGACCATCGCACCTGTGGACTCTGGCAATATATACTACACCTGAGACCATCGCACCTGTGGACTCTGGTGATAGATACTACACCAGAGACCATTGCACCTGTGCACTCTGGCAATATATACTACACCAGAGACCTTCGCACCTGTGAACTCTGGCAATATATACTACACCTGAGACCATCGCACCTGTGGACTCTAATGATAAATACTACACCAGAGACCATTGCACCAGTGCACTCTGGCAATAGATACAACACCAGAGCCCATCGCACCTGTGGACTCTGGCAATATACACTACAACACAGACCATCGCTCCTGTGGACCCTGGTAATAGATACTACACCCGAGACCATTGCACCTGTGCACTCTGGCAATATATACTACACCTGAGACCATCGCACCTATGGACTCTGGTGATAGATACTACACCTGAGACCGACGCACCTGTGGACTCTGGCAATAGATACTACACCAAAGACCATCGCACCTGTAGACTCTGGTAATAGATACTACACCAGAGACCATCGCACCTGTGGAGTCTGGCAACATGTACTGCACCAGAGACCATCAAACAGCCACACACTGGCAATATATACCACACCAGAGACCATCACACAGCCACGCACTGGCAATATATACTACACCAGAGACCATCGCACCTGTGGACTCTAGTAATAGATACTACACCAGAGACCATCGGACCTGTGAACTCTGGTAATAGATACTACAGCAGAGACCATCGCACCTGCGGACCCTGGTAATAGATACTACACCAGAGACCATTGCACCTGTGCCCTCTGGCAATATATACTACACCAGAGACCATCGCACTTGTGTACTCTGGCAATATATACTACACCTGAGACCATCGCACCTGTGGACTCTGGTGATAGATACTACACGAGGGACCATTGCACCTGTGATCTCTGACAATATATACTACACCTGAGACCATTGCACCTGTGGACTCTGGTAATAGATACTACACCAGAGACCATTGCACCTGTGCACTGTGGCAATATATACTACACCAGTGACCATCGCACCTGTGCACTCTGGCAATATATACTACACCTGAGAGCATTGCACCTGTGGACTCTGGTAATATATACTACACCTGAGCCCATCACACCTGTGGACTATGGTAATATATACTACACCTGAGCCCATCACACCTGTGGACTCTGGTAATATATACTACACCTGAGACCACCACACCTGTGGACTCTGGTAATATATACTACACCTGAGACCATCACACCTGTGGACTATGGTAATATATACTACACTTGAGCCCATCACACCTGTGGACTCTGGTAATATATACTACACCTGAGACCATCACACCTGTGGACTCTGGTAATATATACACCTGAGACCCTCGCACCTGTGGACTATGGTAATATATACTACACCAGAGAGCATCGCACCTGTGGACTCTGGTAAAAGATACTACACCAGAGACCATCGCACCTGTGAACTCTGGTAATAGATACTACACCAGAGACCATCGCACCTGTGGACTCTGGTAATATATACTACACCAGAGACCATCGCACCTGTGGACTCTGGTAATATATACTACACCAGAGAGCATCACACCTGTGGACTCTGGTAATATATACTACACCTGAGACCATCGCACCTGTGGACTCTGGTAATATATACTACACCAGAGAGCATCACACCTGTGAACTCTGGTAATAGATACTACACCAGAGACCATCGCACCTGTGGACTCGAGTAATATATACTACACCAGAGACCATCGCACCTGTGGACTCTGGTAATATATACTACACCAGAGACCATTGCACCTGTGGACTCTGGTAATATATACTACACCAGAGAGCATCACACCTGTGGACTCTGGTAATATATACTACACTTGAGACCATCGCACCTGTGGACTCTGGTAATATATACTACACCAGAGAGCATCACACCTGTGGACTCTGGTAATATATACTACACCTGAGACCATCGCACCTGTGAACTCTGGTAATAGACTACACCAGAGACCATCGCACCTGGAACTCTGGTAATAGATACTACACCAGAGACCATCGCACCTGTGAACTCTAGTAATAGATACTACACCAGAGACCATCGCACCTGTGAACTGTGGTAATATATACTACACCAGAGACCATCACACCTGTGGACTCTGGTAATATATACTACACCAGAGAGAATCACACCTGTGGACTCTGGTAAAATATACTACACCAGAGACCATCACACCTGTGGACTCTGGTATTATATACTACACCAGAGACCATTGCACCTGTGAACTCTGGTAATAGATACTACACCAAAGACCATCGCACCTGTGCACACTGGCAATATATACTACGTCAGAGACCATCGTACCTGTGCACACTGGCAATATATACTATGTCAGAGACCATCGTACCTGTGGACTCTGGTGATAGATACTACACATGAGACCATCGCACCTGTGGACTCTGGTAATAGATACTACACCAGAGACCATCGCACCTGTGAACTCTGGTAATAGATACTACACCAGAGACCGTTGCACCTGTGCACTCTGGCAATATATACTACACCAGAGACCATCGCACCTGTGGACTCTGGTGATAGATACTACACATGAGACCATCGCACCTGTGGACTCTGGTAATAGATACTACACCAGAGACCATCGCACCTGTGAACTCTGGTAATAGATACTACACCAGAGACCGTTGCACCTGTGCACTCTGGCAATATATACTACACCAGAGACCATCGCACCTGTGCACTCTGGCAATATATACTACACCAGAGAACATCGCACCTGTGAACTCTGGCAATATATACTACATCAGAGACTATCACACTTGTGGACTCTGGTAATAGATACTACACCAGAGACCATCGTACCTGTGCACTCTGGCAATATATACTACACCAGAGACCATCGCACATGTGGACTCTGGTAATAGATACTGCACCAGAGACCATCGCACCTGTGAACTCTGGTAATAGATACTACACCAGAGACCATTGCACCTGTGGACTCTGGTGATAGATACTACACGAGAGACCATTGCACCTGTGATCTCTGGCAATAGATACTACACCTGAGACCATCGCACCTGTGGACTCTGGTAATAGATACTACACCAGAGACCATCGCACCTGTGAACTCTGGTAATAGATACTACACCAGAGACCATTGCACCTGTGCCCTCTGGCAATATATACTACACCAGAGACCATCGCACTTGTGTACTCTGGCAATATATACTACACCTGAGACCATCGCACCTGTGGACTCTGGTGATAGATACTACACGAGAGACCATTGCACCTGTGATCTCTGACAATATATACTACACCTGAGACCATTGCACCTGTGGACTCTGGTAATAGATACTACACAAGAGACCATTGCACCTGTGCACTGTGGCAATATATACTACACCAGTGACCATCGCACCTGTGCACTCTGGCAATATATACTACACCTGAGACCATCGCACCTGTGCACTCTGGCAATATATACTACACCAGAGACCATCGCACCTGTGCACTCTGGCAATATATACTACACCTGAGACCATCGCACCTGTGGACTCTGGTTAGAGATACTACAACTGAGACCATCGCACCTGTGGACTCTGGTTATAGATACAACACCAGAGCCCATTGCACCTGTGGACTCTGGTGATAGATACTACACCAGAGACCATTGCACCTGTGCACTCTGGCAATATATACTACACCAGAGACCTTCGCACCTGTGAACTCTGGCAATATATACTACACCTGAGACCATCGCACCTGTGGACTCTAATGATAAATACTACACCAGAGACCATTGCACCTGTGCACTCTGGCAATAGATACAACACCAGAGCCCATCGCACCTGTGGACTCTGGCAATATACACTACAACACAGACCATCGCTCCTGTGGACCCTGGTAATAGATACTACCCCCGAGACCATTGCACCTGTGCACTCTGGCAATATATACTACACCTGAGACCATCGCACCTGTGGACTCTGGTGATAGATACTACACCTGAGACCGACGCACCTGTGGACTCTGGCAATAGATACTACACCAGAGACCATCGCACCTGTGCACTCTGGTAATAGATACTACACCAGAGAAAATCGCACCTGTGGACTCTGGCAATATATACTACACCAGAGACCATCGTACCTGTGGACTCTGTTAATAGATACTACACCAGAGAAAATCACACCTATGGACTCTGGCAATAAATACTACACCAGAGACCATCGCACCTGTGCACTCTGGTAATAGCTGCCACACTAGAGACCATCACACCTGTGGACTCTGGTAATAGATACTACACAAGAGACCATCGCACCTGTGGTACCCGGTAATAGATACTACACCAGAGACCATCGCACCTGTGCACTCCGGCAATATATACCACACCTGAGACCATCGCACCTGTGTACTCTAGCAATATATGCTACACCAGACACCATTGCACCTGTGCACTCTGGCAATAGATACAACACCAGAGACCATCACACCTGTGGACTCTAGCAATATATGCTACACCAGAGACCATTGCACCAGTGCACTCTGGCAATAGATACTACACCAGAGACCATCGCACCTGTGGACCCTGGTAATAGATACTACACCAGAGACCATCGCACCTGTGGAGTCTGGCAACATGTACTGCACCAGAGACCATCAAACAGCCACACACTGGCAATATATACCACACCAGAGACCATCACACAGCCACGCACTGGCAATATATACTACACCAGAGACCATCGCACCTGTGGACTCTAGTAATAGATACTACACCAGAGACCATCGGACCTGTGAACTCTGGTAATAGATACTACAGCAGAGACCATCGCACCTGCGGACCGTGGTAATAGATACTACACCAGAGACCATTGCACCTGTGGACTCTGATAATAGATGCTACACCAGAGATAATCGCACCTGTGGACTCTGGCAATATATACTACATCAGAGACTATCACACTTGTGGACTCTGGTAATAGATACTACACCAGAGACCATCGTACCTGTGCACTCTGGCAATATATACTACACCAGAGACCATCGCACATGTGGACTCTGGTAATAGATACTGCACCAGAGACCATTGCACCTGTGAACTCTGGTAATAGATACTACACCAGAGACCATTGCACCTGTGGACTCTGGTGATAGATACTACACGAGAGACCATTGCACCTGTGATCTCTGGCAATAGATACTACACCTGAGACCATCGCACCTGTGGACTCTGGTAATAGATACTACACCAGAGACCATCGCACCTGTGAACTCTGGTAATAGATACTACACCAGAGACCATTGCACCTGTGCCCTCTGGCAATATATACTACACCAGAGACCATCGCACTTGTGTACTCTGGCAATATATACTACACCTGAGACCATCGCACTTGTGTACTCTGGCAATATATACTACACCTGAGACCATCGCACCTGTGGACTCTGGTGATAGATACTACACGAGAGACCATTGCACCTGTGATCTCTGACAATATATACTACACCTGAGACCATTGCACCTGTGGACTCTGGTAATAGATACTACACCAGAGACCATTGCACCTGTGCACTGTGGCAATATATACTACACCTGAGAGCATTGCACCTGTGGACTCTGGCGATAGATACTACACTGAGACCATCGCACCTGTGCACTCTGGCAATATATACTACACCAGAGACCATCGCACCTGTGCACTCTGGCAATATATACTACACCTGAGACCATCGCACCTGTGGACTCTGGTTAGAGATACTACACCTGAGACAATCACACCTGTGGACTCTGGTGATAGATACTACACCAGAGACCATTGCACCTGTGCACTCTGGCAATATATACTACACCAGAGACCTTCGCACCTGTGAACTCTGGCAATATATACTACACCTGAGACCATCGCACCTGTCGACTCTGGTGATAGATACTACACCTGAGACCATCGCACCTGTGGACTCTGGCAATAGATACTACACCAAATACCATCGCACCTGTAGACTCTGGTAATAGATACTACACCAGAGACCATCGCACCTGTGCACTCTGGTAATAGATACTACACCAGAGAAAATCGCACCTGTGGACTCTGGCAATATATACTACACCAGAGACCATCGTACCTGTGGACTCTGTTAATAGATACTACACCAGAGAAAATCACACCTATGGACTCTGGCAATAAATACTACACCAGAGACCATCGCACCTGTGCACTCTGGTAATAGCTACCACACCAGAGACCATCACACCTGTGGACTCTGGTAATAGATACTACACAAGAGACCATCGCACCTGTGGACCCTGGTAATAGATACTACACCAGAGACCATCGCACCTGTGCACTCCGGCAATATATACCACACCTGAGACCATCGCACCTGTGTACTCTAGCAATATATGCTACACCAGACACCATTGCACCTGTGCACTCTGGCAATAGATACAACACCAGAGACCATCACACCTGTGGACTCTAGCAATATATGCTACACCAGAGACCATTGCACCAGTGCACTCTGGCAATAGATACTACACCAGAGACCATCGCACCGATGGACTCCGGTAATAGAAACTACACCAGAGACCATCGCACCTGTGGACCCTGGTAATAGATACTACACCAGAGACCATCGCACCTGTGGAGTCTGGCAACATGTTCTGCACCAGAGACCATCAAACAGCCACACACTGGCAATATATACCACACCAGAGACCATCACACAGCCACGCACTGGCAATATATACTACACCAGAGACCATCGCACCTGTGGACTCTTGTAATAGATACTACACCAGAGACCATCGGACCTGTGAACTCTGGTAATAGATACTACAGCAGAGACCATCGCACCTGCGGACCCTGGTAATAGATACTACACCAGAGACCATTGCACCTGTGGACTCTGATAATAGATACTACACCAGAGACAATCGCACCTGTGGACTCTGGCAATAGATACTACACCAGAGACCATCGCACCTGTGGACCCTGGTAATAGATACTACACCAGAGACTATCACACCTGTGGACTCTGGCAATAGATACTACACCAGAGACCATCGCTCCGCTGGACTGTGGCAACATATACTACACCAGAGACCATCGCACCTGTGGACTCTGGCAATAGATACTACACCAGAGACCGTCGCACATCTGGACTCTGGTAATAGATACTACACCAGAGACCATCGCACCTGTGGACTCTGGCAATAGATACTACACCAGAGACCATCGCACCTGTGGACTCTGGTAATAGATACTACCCAGAGACCATCGCACCTGTGAACTCTGGTAATAGATACTACACCAGAGACCATTTCACCTGCGGACCCTGGTAATAGATACTACACCAGAGACCATCGCACCTGTGGACTCTGGCAATAGATACTACACCAAATACCATCGCACCTGTAGACTCTGGTAATAGATACTACACCAGAGACCATCGCACCTGTGCACTCTGGTAATAGATACTACACCAGAGAAAATCGCACCTGTGGACTCTGGCAATATATACTACACCAGAGACCATCGTACCTGTGGACTCTGTTAATAGATACTACACCAGAGAAAATCACACCTATGGACTCTGGCAATAATACTACACCAGAGACCATCGCACCTGTGCACTCTGGTAATAGCTACCACACCAGAGACCATCACACCTGTGGACTCTGGTAATAGATACTACACAAGAGACCATCGCACCTGTGGACCCTGGTAATAGATACTACACCAGAGACCATCGCACCTGTGCACTCCGGCAATATATACCACACCTGAGACCATCGCACCTGTGTACTCTAGCAATATATGCTACACCAGACACCATTGCACCTGTGCACTCTGGCAATAGATACAACACCACAGACCATCACACCTGTGGACTCTAGCAATATATGCTACACCAGAGACCATTGCACCAGTGCACTCTGGCAATAGATACTACACCAGAGACCATCGCACCGATGGACTCTGGTAATAGAAACTACACCAGAGACCATCGCACCTGTGCACTCTGGTAATAGATACTACACCAGAGAAAATCGCACCTGTGGACTCTGGCAATATATACTACACCAGAGACCATCGTACCTGTGGACTCTGTTAATAGATACTACACCAGAGAAAATCACACCTATGGACTCTGGCAATAAATACTACACCAGAGACCATCGCACCTGTGCACTCCGGCAATATATACCACACCTGAGACCATCGAACCTGTGTACTCTAGCAATATATGCTACACCAGACACCATTGCACCTGTGCACTCTGGCAATAGATACAACACCAGAGACCATCACACCTGTGGACTCTAGCAATATATGCTACACCAGACACCATTGCACCTGTGCACTCTGGCAATAGATACAACACCAGAGACCATCACACCTGTGGACTCTAGCAATATATGCTACACCAGAGACCATTGCACCTGTGGACTCTGATAATAGATACTACACCAGAGATAATCGCACCTGTGGACTCTGGCAATATATACTACATCAGAGACTATCACACTTGTGGACTCTGGTAATAGATACTGCACCAGAGACCATCGTACCTGTGCACTCTGGCAATATATACTACACCAGAGACCATCGCACATGTGGACTCTGGTAATAGATACTGCACCAGAGACCATCGCACCTGTGAACTCTGGTAATAGATACTACACCAGAGACCATTGCACCTGTGGACTCTGGTAATAGATACTACACCAGAGACCATCGCACCTGTGCACTCTGGTAATAGATACTACACCAGAGAAAATCGCACCTGTGGACTCTGGCAATAAATACTACACCAGAGACCATCGCACCTGTGCACTCTGGTAATAGCTACCACACCAGAGACCATCACACCTGTGGACTCTGGTAATAGATACTACACAAGAGACCATCGCACCTGTGGACCCTGGTAATAGATACTACACCAGAGACCATCGCACCTGTGCACTCCGGCAATATATACCACACCTGAGACCATCGCACCTGTGTACTCTAGCAATATATGCTACACCAGACACCATTGCACCTGTGCACTCTGGCAATAGATACAACACCAGAGACCATCACACCTGTGGACTATAGCAATATATGCTACACCAGAGACCATTGCACCAGTGCACTCTGGCAATAGATACTACACCAGAGACCATCGCACCTGTGGACCCTGGTAATAGATACTACACCAGAGACCATCGCACCTGTGGAGTCTGGCAACATGTACTGCACCAGAGACCATCAAACAGCCACACACTGGCAATATATACCACACCAGAGACCATCACACAGCCACGCACTGGCAATATATACTACACCAGAGATCATCGCACCTGTGGACTCTAGTAATAGATACTACACCAGAGACCATCGGACCTGTGAACTCTGGTAATAGATACTACAGCAGAGACCATCGCACCTGCGGACCCTGGTAATAGATACTACACCAGAGACCATTGCACCTGTGGACTCTGATAATAGATACTACACCAGAGATAATCGCACCTGTGGACTCTGGCAATATATACTACATCAGAGACTATCACACTTGTGGACTCTGGTAATAGATACTACACCAGAGAACATCGTACCTGTGCACTCTGGCAATATATACTACACCAGAGACCATCGCACATGTGGACTCTGGTAATAGATACTGCACCAGAGACCATCGCACCTGTGAACTCTGGTAATAGATACTACACCAGAGACCATTGCACCTGTGGACTCTGGTGATAGATACTACACGAGAGACCATTGCACCTGTGATCTCTGGCAATAGATACTACACCTGAGACCATCGCACCTGTGGACTCTGGTAATAGATACTACACCAGAGACCATCGCACCTGTGAACTCTGGTAATAGATACTACACCAGAGACCATTGCACCTGTGCCCTCTGGCAATATATACTACACCAGAGACCATCGCACTTGTGTACTCTGGCAATATATACTACACCTGAGACCATCGCACCTGTGGACTCTGGTGATAGATACTACACGAGAGACCATTGCACCTGTGATCTCTGACAATATATACTACACCTGAGACCATTGCACCTGTGGACTCTGGTAATAGATACTACACCAGAGACCATTGCACCTGTGCACTGTGGCAATATATACTACACCAGTGACCATCGCACCTGTGCACTCTGGCAATATATACTACACCTGAGAGCATTGCACCTGTGGACTCTGGTAATATATACTACACCTGAGCCCATCACACCTGTGGACTATGGTAATATATACTACACCTGAGTCCATCACACCTGTGGACTCTGGTAATATATACTACACCTGAGACCACCACACCTGTGGACTCTGGTAATATATACTACACCTGAGACCATCACACCTGTGGACTATGGTAATATATACTACACTTGAGCCCATCACACCTGTGGACTCTGGTAATATATACTACACCTGAGACCATCACACCTGTGGACTCTGGTAATATATACTACACCTGAGACCCTCGCACCTGTGGACTATGGTAATATATACTACACCAGAGAGCATCGCACCTGTGGACTCTGGTAAAAGATACTACACCAGAGACCATCGCACCTGTGAACTCTGGTAATAGATACTACACCAGAGACCATCGCACCTGTGGACTCTGGTAATATATACTACACCAGAGACCATCGCACCTGTGGACTCTGGTAATATATACTACACCAGAGAGCATCACACCTGTGGACTCTGGTAATATATACTACACCTGAGACCATCGCACCTGTGGACTCTGGTAATATATACTACACCACAGAGCATCACACCTGTGAACTCTGGTAATAGATACTACACCAGAGACCATCGCACCTGTGGACTCGAGTAATATATACTACACCAGAGACCATCGCACCTGTGGACTCTGGTAATATACACTACACCAGAGACCATTGCACCTGTGGACTCTGGTAATATATACTACACCAGAGAGCATCACACCTGTGGACTCTGGTAATATATACTACACCTGAGACCATCGCACCTGTGGACTCTGGTAATATATACTACACCAGAGAGCATCACACCTGTGGACTCTGGTAATATATACTACACCTGAGACCATCGCACCTGTGAACTCTGGTAATAGATACTACACCAGAGACCATCGCACCTGGAACTCTGGTAATAGATACTACACCAGAGACCATCGCACCTGTGAACTCTAGTAATAGATACTACACCAGAGACCATCGCACCTGTGAACTGTGGTAATATATACTACACCAGAGAGCATCGCACCTGTGAACTCTGGTAATATATACTACACCAGAGAGCATCGCACCTGTGAACTGTGGTAATATATACTACACCAGAGACCATCACACCTGTGGACTCTGGTAATATATACTACACCAGAGAGAATCACACCTGTGGACTCTGGTAAAATATACTACACCAGAGACCATCACACCTGTGGACTCTGGTATTATATACTACACCAGAGACCATTGCACCTGTGAACTCTGGTAATAGATACTACACCAAAGACCATCGCACCTGTGCACACTGGCAATATATACTACGTCAGAGACCATCGTACCTGTGCACACTGGCAATATATACTATGTCAGAGACCATCGTACCTGTGGACTCTGGTGATAGATACTACACATGAGACCATCGCACCTGTGGACTCTGGTAATAGATACTACACCAGAGACCATCGCACCTGTGAACTCTGGTAATAGATACTACACCAGAGACCGTTGCACCTGTGCACTCTGGCAATATATACTACACCAGAGACCATCGCACCTGTGGACTCTGGTGATAGATACTACACATGAGACCATCGCACCTGTGGACTCTGGTAATAGATACTACACCAGAGACCATCGCACCTGTGAACTCTGGTAATAGATACTACACCAGAGACCGTTGCACCTGTGCACTCTGGCAATATATACTACACCAGAGACCATCGCACCTGTGCACTCTGGCAATATATACTACACCAGAGACCATCGCACCTGTGAACTCTGGCAATATATACTACATCAGAGACTATCACACTTGTGGACTCTGGTAATAGATACTACACCAGAGACCATCGTACCTGTGCACTCTGGCAATATATACTACACCAGAGACCATCGCACATGTGGACTCTGGTAATAGATACTGCACCAGAGACCATCGCACCTGTGAACTCTGGTAATAGATACTACACCAGAGACCATTGCACCTGTGGACTCTGGTGATAGATACTACACGAGAGACCATTGCACCTGTGATCTCTGGCAATAGATACTACACCTGAGACCATCGCACCTGTGGACTCTGGTAATAGATACTACACCAGAGACCATTGCACCTGTGCCCTCTGGCAATATATACTACACCAGAGACCATCGCACTTGTGTACTCTGGCAATATATACTACACCTGAGACCATCGCACCTGTGGACTCTGGTGATAGATACTACACGAGAGACCATTGCACCTGTGATCTCTGACAATATATACTACACCTGAGACCATTGCACCTGTGGACTCTGGTAATAGATACTACACCAGAGACCATTGCACCTGTGCACTGTGGCAATATATACTACACCAGTGACCATCGCACCTGTGCACTCTGGCAATATATACTACACCTGAGAGCATTGCACCTGTGGACTCTGGTGATAGATACTACACTGAGACCATCGCACCTGTGCACTCTGGCAATATGTACTACACCAGAGACCATCGCACCTGTGCACTCTGGCAATATATACTACACCTGAGACCATCGCACCTGTGGACTCTGGTTAGAGATACTACACCTGAGACCATCGCACCTGTGGACTCTGGTTATAGATACAACACCAGAGCCCATTGCACCTGTGGACTCTGGCAATATATACTACACCTGAGACCATCGCACCTGTGGACTCTGGCAATATATACTACACCTGAGACCATCGCACCTGTGGACTCTGGTGATAGATACTACACCAGAGACCATTGCACCTGTGCACTCTGGCAATATATACTACACCTGAGACCTTCGCACCTGTGAACTCTGGCAATATATACTACACCTGAGACCATCGCACCTGTGGACTCTAATGATAAATACTACACCAGAGACCATTGCACCTGTGCACTCTGGCAATAGATACAACACCAGAGCCCATCGTACCTGTGGACTCTGGCAATATACACTACAACACAGACCATCGCTCCTGTGGACCCTGGTAATAGATACTACACCCGAGACCATTGCACCTGTGCACTCTGGCAATATATACTACACCTGAGACCATCGCACCTGTGGACTCTGGTGATAGATACTACACCTGAGACCAACGCACCTGTGGACTCTGGCAATAGATACTACACCAAAGACCATCGCACCTGTAGACTCTGGTAATAGATACTACACCAGAGACCATCGCACCTGTGCACTCTGGTAATAGATACTACACCAGAGAAAATCGCACCTGTGGACTCTGGCAATATATACTACACCAGAGACCATCGTACCTGTGGACTCTGTTAATAGATACTACACCAGAGAAAATCACACCTATGGACTCTGGCAATAAATACTACACCAGAGACCATCGCACATGTGCACTCTGGTAATAGCTACCACACCAGAGACCATCGCACCTGTGGACCCTGGTAATAGATACTACACCAGAGACCATCGCACCTGTGCACTCCGGCAATATATACCACACCTGAGACCATCGCACCTGTGTACTCTAGCAATATATGCTACACCAGACACCATTGCACCTGTGCACTCTGGCAATAGATACAACACCAGAGACCATCACACTTGTGGACTCTAGCAATATATGCTACACCAGAGACCATTGCACCAGTGCACTCTGGCAATATATACTACACCAGAGACCATCGCACATGTGGACTCTGGTAATAGATACTGCACCAGAGACCATCGCACCTGTGAACTCTGGTAATAGATACTACACCAGAGACCATTGCACCTGTGGACTCTGGTGATAGATACTACACGAGAGACCATTGCACCTGTGATCTCTGGCAATAGATACTACACCTGAGACCATCGCACCTGTGGACTCTGGTAATAGATACTACACCAGAGACCATCGCTCCTGTGAACTCTGGTAATAGATACTACACCAGAGACCATTGCACCTGTGCCCTCTGGCAATATATACTACACCAGAGACCATCGCACTTGTGTACTCTGGCAATATATACTACACCTGAGACCATCGCACCTGTGGACTCTGGTGATAGATACTACACGAGAGACCATTGCACCTGTGATCTCTGACAATATATACTACACCTGAGACCATTGCACCTGTGGACTCTGGTAATAGATACTACACCAGAGACCATTGCACCTGTGCACTGTGGCAATATATACTACACCAGTGACCATCGCACCTGTGCACTCTGGCAATATATACTACACCTGAGAGCATTGCACCTGTGGACTCTGGTAATATATACTACACCTGAGCCCATCACACCTGTGGACTATGGTAATATATACTACACCTGAGTCCATCACACCTGTGGACTCTGGTAATATATACTACACCTGAGACCACCACACCTGTGGACTCTGGTAATATATACTACACCTGAGACCATCACACCTGTGGACTATGGTAATATATACTACACTTGAGCCCATCACACCTGTGGACTCTGGTAATATATACTACACCTGAGACCATCACACCTGTGGACTCTGGTAATATATACTACACCTGAGACCCTCGCACCTGTGGACTATGGTAATATATACTACACCAGAGAGCATCGCACCTGTGGACTCTGGTAAAAGATACTACACCAGAGACCATCGCACCTGTGAACTCTGGTAATAGATACTACACCAGAGACCATCGCACCTGTGGACTCTGGTAATATATACTACACCAGAGACCATCGCACCTGTGGACTCTGGTAATATATACTACACCAGAGAGCATCACACCTGTGGACTCTGGTAATATATACTACACCTGAGACCATCGCACCTGTGGACTCTGGTAATATATACTACACCACAGAGCATCACACCTGTGAACTCTGGTAATAGATACTACACCAGAGACCATCGCACCTGTGGACTCGAGTAATATATACTACACCAGAGACCATCGCACCTGTGGACTCTGGTAATATACACTACACCAGAGACCATTGCACCTGTGGACTCTGGTAATATATACTACACCAGAGAGCATCACACCTGTGGACTCTGGTAATATATACTACACCTGAGACCATCGCACCTGTGGACTCTGGTAATATATACTACACCAGAGAGCATCACACCTGTGGACTCTGGTAATATATACTACACCTGAGACCATCGCACCTGTGAACTCTGGTAATAGATACTACACCAGAGACCATCGCACCTGGAACTCTGGTAATAGATACTACACCAGAGACCATCGCACCTGTGAACTCTAGTAATAGATACTACACCAGAGACCATCGCACCTGTGAACTGTGGTAATATATACTACACCAGAGAGCATCGCACCTGTGAACTCTGGTAATATATACTACACCAGAGAGCATCGCACCTGTGAACTGTGGTAATATATACTACACCAGAGACCATCACACCTGTGGACTCTGGTAATATATACTACACCAGAGAGAATCACACCTGTGGACTCTGGTAAAATATACTACACCAGAGACCATCACACCTGTGGACTCTGGTATTATATACTACACCAGAGACCATTGCACCTGTGAACTCTGGTAATAGATACTACACCAAAGACCATCGCACCTGTGCACACTGGCAATATATACTACGTCAGAGACCATCGTACCTGTGCACACTGGCAATATATACTATGTCAGAGACCATCGTACCTGTGGACTCTGGTGATAGATACTACACATGAGACCATCGCACCTGTGGACTCTGGTAATAGATACTACACCAGAGACCATCGCACCTGTGAACTCTGGTAATAGATACTACACCAGAGACCGTTGCACCTGTGCACTCTGGCAATATATACTACACCAGAGACCATCGCACCTGTGGACTCTGGTGATAGATACTACACATGAGACCATCGCACCTGTGGACTCTGGTAATAGATACTACACCAGAGACCATCGCACCTGTGAACTCTGGTAATAGATACTACACCAGAGACCGTTGCACCTGTGCACTCTGGCAATATATACTACACCAGAGACCATCGCACCTGTGCACTCTGGCAATATATACTACACCAGAGACCATCGCACCTGTGAACTCTGGCAATATATACTACATCAGAGACTATCACACTTGTGGACTCTGGTAATAGATACTACACCAGAGACCATCGTACCTGTGCACTCTGGCAATATATACTACACCAGAGACCATCGCACATGTGGACTCTGGTAATAGATACTGCACCAGAGACCATCGCACCTGTGAACTCTGGTAATAGATACTACACCAGAGACCATTGCACCTGTGGACTCTGGTGATAGATACTACACGAGAGACCATTGCACCTGTGATCTCTGGCAATAGATACTACACCTGAGACCATCGCACCTGTGGACTCTGGTAATAGATACTACACCAGAGACCATTGCACCTGTGCCCTCTGGCAATATATACTACACCAGAGACCATCGCACTTGTGTACTCTGGCAATATATACTACACCTGAGACCATCGCACCTGTGGACTCTGGTGATAGATACTACACGAGAGACCATTGCACCTGTGATCTCTGACAATATATACTACACCTGAGACCATTGCACCTGTGGACTCTGGTAATAGATACTACACCAGAGACCATTGCACCTGTGCACTGTGGCAATATATACTACACCAGTGACCATCGCACCTGTGCACTCTGGCAATATATACTACACCTGAGAGCATTGCACCTGTGGACTCTGGTGATAGATACTACACTGAGACCATCGCACCTGTGCACTCTGGCAATATGTACTACACCAGAGACCATCGCACCTGTGCACTCTGGCAATATATACTACACCTGAGACCATCGCACCTGTGGACTCTGGTTAGAGATACTACACCTGAGACCATCGCACCTGTGGACTCTGGTTATAGATACAACACCAGAGCCCATTGCACCTGTGGACTCTGGCAATATATACTACACCTGAGACCATCGCACCTGTGGACTCTGGCAATATATACTACACCTGAGACCATCGCACCTGTGGACTCTGGTGATAGATACTACACCAGAGACCATTGCACCTGTGCACTCTGGCAATATATACTACACCTGAGACCTTCGCACCTGTGAACTCTGGCAATATATACTACACCTGAGACCATCGCACCTGTGGACTCTAATGATAAATACTACACCAGAGACCATTGCACCTGTGCACTCTGGCAATAGATACAACACCAGAGCCCATCGTACCTGTGGACTCTGGCAATATACACTACAACACAGACCATCGCTCCTGTGGACCCTGGTAATAGATACTACACCCGAGACCATTGCACCTGTGCACTCTGGCAATATATACTACACCTGAGACCATCGCACCTGTGGACTCTGGTGATAGATACTACACCTGAGACCAACGCACCTGTGGACTCTGGCAATAGATACTACACCAAAGACCATCGCACCTGTAGACTCTGGTAATAGATACTACACCAGAGACCATCGCACCTGTGCACTCTGGTAATAGATACTACACCAGAGAAAATCGCACCTGTGGACTCTGGCAATATATACTACACCAGAGACCATCGTACCTGTGGACTCTGTTAATAGATACTACACCAGAGAAAATCACACCTATGGACTCTGGCAATAAATACTACACCAGAGACCATCGCACATGTGCACTCTGGTAATAGCTACCACACCAGAGACCATCGCACCTGTGGACCCTGGTAATAGATACTACACCAGAGACCATCGCACCTGTGCACTCCGGCAATATATACCACACCTGAGACCATCGCACCTGTGTACTCTAGCAATATATGCTACACCAGACACCATTGCACCTGTGCACTCTGGCAATAGATACAACACCAGAGACCATCACACTTGTGGACTCTAGCAATATATGCTACACCAGAGACCATTGCACCAGTGCACTCTGGCAATATATACTACACCAGAGACCATCGCACATGTGGACTCTGGTAATAGATACTGCACCAGAGACCATCGCACCTGTGAACTCTGGTAATAGATACTACACCAGAGACCATTGCACCTGTGGACTCTGGTGATAGATACTACACGAGAGACCATTGCACCTGTGATCTCTGGCAATAGATACTACACCTGAGACCATCGCACCTGTGGACTCTGGTAATAGATACTACACCAGAGACCATCGCTCCTGTGAACTCTGGTAATAGATACTACACCAGAGACCATTGCACCTGTGCCCTCTGGCAATATATACTACACCAGAGACCATCGCACTTGTGTACTCTGGCAATATATACTACACCTGAGACCATCGCACCTGTGGACTCTGGTGATAGATACTACACGAGAGACCATTGCACCTGTGATCTCTGACAATATATACTACACCTGAGACCATTGCACCTGTGGACTCTGGTAATAGATACTACACCAGAGACCATTGCACCTGTGCACTGTGGCAATATATACTACACCAGTGACCATCGCACCTGTGCACTCTGGCAATATATACTACACCTGAGAGCATTGCACCTGTGGACTCTGGTGATAGATACTACACTGAGACCATCGCACCTGTGCACTCTGGCAATATATACTACACCAGAGACCATCGCACCTGTGCACTCTGGCAATATATACTACACCTGAGACCATCGCACCTGTGGACTCTGGTTAGAGATACTACACCTGAGACCATCGCACCTGTGGACTCTGGTTATAGATACAACACCAGAGCCCATTGCACCTGTGGACTCTGGCAATATATACTACACCTGAGACCATCGCACCTGTGGACTCTGGCAATATATACTACACCTGAGACCATCGCACCTGTGGACTC
This sequence comes from Calotriton arnoldi, assembly GCA_963921515.1. NCBI lineage: Eukaryota > Metazoa > Chordata > Amphibia > Caudata > Salamandridae > Calotriton > Calotriton arnoldi. Next base: position 199,791 of record CAWUFW010007760.1, on the reverse strand, counting down.
TGGTGATAGATACTACACCAGAGACCATTGCACCTGTGCACTCTGGCAATATATACTACACCAGAGACCTTCGCACCTGTGAACTCTGGCAATATATACTACACCTGAGACCATCGCACCTGTGGACTCTAATGATAAATACTACACCAGAGACCATTGCACCAGTGCACTCTGGCAATAGATACAACACCAGAGCCCATCGCACCTGTGGACTCTGGCAATATACACTACAACACAGACCATCGCTCCTGTGGACCCTGGTAATAGATACTACACCCGAGACCATTGCACCTGTGCACTCTGGCAATATATACTACACCTGAGACCATCGCACCTATGGACTCTGGTGATAGATACTACACCTGAGACCGACGCACCTGTGGACTCTGGCAATAGATACTACACCAAAGACCATCGCACCTGTAGACTCTGGTAATAGATACTACACCAGAGACCATCGCACCTGTGGAGTCTGGCAACATGTACTGCACCAGAGACCATCAAACAGCCACACACTGGCAATATATACCACACCAGAGACCATCACACAGCCACGCACTGGCAATATATACTACACCAGAGACCATCGCACCTGTGGACTCTAGTAATAGATACTACACCAGAGACCATCGGACCTGTGAACTCTGGTAATAGATACTACAGCAGAGACCATCGCACCTGCGGACCCTGGTAATAGATACTACACCAGAGACCATTGCACCTGTGGACTCTGATAATAGATACTACACCAGAGATAATCGCACCTGTGGACTCTGGCAATATATACTACATCAGAGACTATCACACTTGTGGACTCTGGTAATAGATACTACACAAGAGACCATCGTACCTGTGCACTCTGGCAATATATACTACACCAGAGACCATCGCACATGTGGACTCTGGTAATAGATACTGCACCAGAGACCATCGCACCTGTGAACTCTGGTAATAGATACTACACCAGAGACCATTGCACCTGTGGACTCTGGTGATAGATACTACACGAGAGACCATTGCACCTGTGATCTCTGGCAATAGATACTACACCTGAGACCATCGCACCTGTGGACTCTGGTAATAGATACTACACCAGAGACCATCGCACCTGTGAACTCTGGTAATAGATACTACACCAGAGACCATTGCACCTGTGCCCTCTGGCAATATATACTACACCAGAGACCATCGCACTTGTGTACTCTGGCAATATATACTACACCTGAGACCATCGCACCTGTGGACTCTGGTGATAGATACTACACGAGGGACCATTGCACCTGTGATCTCTGACAATATATACTACACCTGAGACCATTGCACCTGTGGACTCTGGTAATAGATACTACACCAGAGACCATTGCACCTGTGCACTGTGGCAATATATACTACACCAGTGACCATCGCACCTGTGCACTCTGGCAATATATACTACACCTGAGAGCATTGCACCTGTGGACTCTGGTAATATATACTACACCTGAGCCCATCACACCTGTGGACTATGGTAATATATACTACACCTGAGCCCATCACACCTGTGGACTCTGGTAATATATACTACACCTGAGACCACCACACCTGTGGACTCTGGTAATATATACTACACCTGAGACCATCACACCTGTGGACTATGGTAATATATACTACACTTGAGCCCATCACACCTGTGGACTCTGGTAATATATACTACACCTGAGACCATCACACCTGTGGACTCTGGTAATATATACACCTGAGACCCTCGCACCTGTGGACTATGGTAATATATACTACACCAGAGAGCATCGCACCTGTGGACTCTGGTAAAAGATACTACACCAGAGACCATCGCACCTGTGAACTCTGGTAATAGATACTACACCAGAGACCATCGCACCTGTGGACTCTGGTAATATATACTACACCAGAGACCATCGCACCTGTGGACTCTGGTAATATATACTACACCAGAGAGCATCACACCTGTGGACTCTGGTAATATATACTACACCTGAGACCATCGCACCTGTGGACTCTGGTAATATATACTACACCAGAGAGCATCACACCTGTGAACTCTGGTAATAGATACTACACCAGAGACCATCGCACCTGTGGACTCGAGTAATATATACTACACCAGAGACCATCGCACCTGTGGACTCTGGTAATATATACTACACCAGAGACCATTGCACCTGTGGACTCTGGTAATATATACTACACCAGAGAGCATCACACCTGTGGACTCTGGTAATATATACTACACTTGAGACCATCGCACCTGTGGACTCTGGTAATATATACTACACCAGAGAGCATCACACCTGTGGACTCTGGTAATATATACTACACCTGAGACCATCGCACCTGTGAACTCTGGTAATAGACTACACCAGAGACCATCGCACCTGGAACTCTGGTAATAGATACTACACCAGAGACCATCGCACCTGTGAACTCTAGTAATAGATACTACACCAGAGACCATCGCACCTGTGAACTGTGGTAATATATACTACACCAGAGACCATCACACCTGTGGACTCTGGTAATATATACTACACCAGAGAGAATCACACCTGTGGACTCTGGTAAAATATACTACACCAGAGACCATCACACCTGTGGACTCTGGTATTATATACTACACCAGAGACCATTGCACCTGTGAACTCTGGTAATAGATACTACACCAAAGACCATCGCACCTGTGCACACTGGCAATATATACTACGTCAGAGACCATCGTACCTGTGCACACTGGCAATATATACTATGTCAGAGACCATCGTACCTGTGGACTCTGGTGATAGATACTACACATGAGACCATCGCACCTGTGGACTCTGGTAATAGATACTACACCAGAGACCATCGCACCTGTGAACTCTGGTAATAGATACTACACCAGAGACCGTTGCACCTGTGCACTCTGGCAATATATACTACACCAGAGACCATCGCACCTGTGGACTCTGGTGATAGATACTACACATGAGACCATCGCACCTGTGAACTCTGGTAATAGATACTACACCAGAGACCGTTGCACCTGTGCACTCTGGCAATATATACTACACCAGAGACCATCGCACCTGTGCACTCTGGCAATATATACTACACCAGAGAACATCGCACCTGTGAACTCTGGCAATATATACTACATCAGAGACTATCACACTTGTGGACTCTGGTAATAGATACTACACCAGAGACCATCGTACCTGTGCACTCTGGCAATATATACTACACCAGAGACCATCGCACATGTGGACTCTGGTAATAGATACTGCACCAGAGACCATCGCACCTGTGAACTCTGGTAATAGATACTACACCAGAGACCATTGCACCTGTGGACTCTGGTGATAGATACTACACGAGAGACCATTGCACCTGTGATCTCTGGCAATAGATACTACACCTGAGACCATCGCACCTGTGGACTCTGGTAATAGATACTACACCAGAGACCATCGCACCTGTGAACTCTGGTAATAGATACTACACCAGAGACCATTGCACCTGTGCCCTCTGGCAATATATACTACACCAGAGACCATCGCACTTGTGTACTCTGGCAATATATACTACACCTGAGACCATCGCACCTGTGGACTCTGGTGATAGATACTACACGAGAGACCATTGCACCTGTGATCTCTGACAATATATACTACACCTGAGACCATTGCACCTGTGGACTCTGGTAATAGATACTACACAAGAGACCATTGCACCTGTGCACTGTGGCAATATATACTACACCAGTGACCATCGCACCTGTGCACTCTGGCAATATATACTACACCTGAGACCATCGCACCTGTGCACTCTGGCAATATATACTACACCAGAGACCATCGCACCTGTGCACTCTGGCAATATATACTACACCTGAGACCATCGCACCTGTGGACTCTGGTTAGAGATACTACACCTGAGACCATCGCACCTGTGGACTCTGGTTATAGATACAACACCAGAGCCCATTGCACCTGTGGACTCTGGTGATAGATACTACACCAGAGACCATTGCACCTGTGCACTCTGGCAATATATACTACACCAGAGACCTTCGCACCTGTGAACTCTGGCAATATATACTACACCTGAGACCATCGCACCTGTGGACTCTAATGATAAATACTACACCAGAGACCATTGCACCTGTGCACTCTGGCAATAGATACAACACCAGAGCCCATCGCACCTGTGGACTCTGGCAATATACACTACAACACAGACCATCGCTCCTGTGGACCCTGGTAATAGATACTACCCCCGAGACCATTGCACCTGTGCACTCTGGCAATATATACTACACCTGAGACCATCGCACCTGTGGACTCTGGTGATAGATACTACACCTGAGACCGACGCACCTGTGGACTCTGGCAATAGATACTACACCAGAGACCATCGCACCTGTGCACTCTGGTAATAGATACTACACCAGAGAAAATCGCACCTGTGGACTCTGGCAATATATACTACACCAGAGACCATCGTACCTGTGGACTCTGTTAATAGATACTACACCAGAGAAAATCACACCTATGGACTCTGGCAATAAATACTACACCAGAGACCATCGCACCTGTGCACTCTGGTAATAGCTGCCACACTAGAGACCATCACACCTGTGGACTCTGGTAATAGATACTACACAAGAGACCATCGCACCTGTGGTACCCGGTAATAGATACTACACCAGAGACCATCGCACCTGTGCACTCCGGCAATATATACCACACCTGAGACCATCGCACCTGTGTACTCTAGCAATATATGCTACACCAGACACCATTGCACCTGTGCACTCTGGCAATAGATACAACACCAGAGACCATCACACCTGTGGACTCTAGCAATATATGCTACACCAGAGACCATTGCACCAGTGCACTCTGGCAATAGATACTACACCAGAGACCATCGCACCTGTGGACCCTGGTAATAGATACTACACCAGAGACCATCGCACCTGTGGAGTCTGGCAACATGTACTGCACCAGAGACCATCAAACAGCCACACACTGGCAATATATACCACACCAGAGACCATCACACAGCCACGCACTGGCAATATATACTACACCAGAGACCATCGCACCTGTGGACTCTAGTAATAGATACTACACCAGAGACCATCGGACCTGTGAACTCTGGTAATAGATACTACAGCAGAGACCATCGCACCTGCGGACCGTGGTAATAGATACTACACCAGAGACCATTGCACCTGTGGACTCTGATAATAGATGCTACACCAGAGATAATCGCACCTGTGGACTCTGGCAATATATACTACATCAGAGACTATCACACTTGTGGACTCTGGTAATAGATACTACACCAGAGACCATCGTACCTGTGCACTCTGGCAATATATACTACACCAGAGACCATCGCACATGTGGACTCTGGTAATAGATACTGCACCAGAGACCATTGCACCTGTGAACTCTGCTAATAGATACTACACCAGAGACCATTGCACCTGTGGACTCTGGTGATAGATACTACACGAGAGACCATTGCACCTGTGATCTCTGGCAATAGATACTACACCTGAGACCATCGCACCTGTGGACTCTGGTAATAGATACTACACCAGAGACCATCGCACCTGTGAACTCTGGTAATAGATACTACACCAGAGACCATTGCACCTGTGCCCTCTGGCAATATATACTACACCAGAGACCATCGCACTTGTGTACTCTGGCAATATATACTACACCTGAGACCATCGCACTTGTGTACTCTGGCAATATATACTACACCTGAGACCATCGCACCTGTGGACTCTGGTGATAGATACTACACGAGAGACCATTGCACCTGTGATCTCTGACAATATATACTACACCTGAGACCATTGCACCTGTGGACTCTGGTAATAGATACTACACCAGAGACCATTGCACCTGTGCACTGTGGCAATATATACTACACCTGAGAGCATTGCACCTGTGGACTCTGGCGATAGATACTACACTGAGACCATCGCACCTGTGCACTCTGGCAATATATACTACACCAGAGACCATCGCACCTGTGCACTCTGGCAATATATACTACACCTGAGACCATCGCACCTGTGGACTCTGGTTAGAGATACTACACCTGAGACAATCACACCTGTGGACTCTGGTGATAGATACTACACCAGAGACCATTGCACCTGTGCACTCTGGCAATATATACTACACCAGAGACCTTCGCACCTGTGAACTCTGGCAATATATACTACACCTGAGACCATCGCACCTGTCGACTCTGGTGATAGATACTACACCTGAGACCATCGCACCTGTGGACTCTGGCAATAGATACTACACCAAATACCATCGCACCTGTAGACTCTGGTAATAGATACTACACCAGAGACCATCGCACCTGTGCACTCTGGTAATAGATACTACACCAGAGAAAATCGCACCTGTGGACTCTGGCAATATATACTACACCAGAGACCATCGTACCTGTGGACTCTGTTAATAGATACTACACCAGAGAAAATCACACCTATGGACTCTGGCAATAAATACTACACCAGAGACCATCGCACCTGTGCACTCTGGTAATAGCTACCACACCAGAGACCATCACACCTGTGGACTCTGGTAATAGATACTACACAAGAGACCATCGCACCTGTGGACCCTGGTAATAGATACTACACCAGAGACCATCGCACCTGTGCACTCCGGCAATATATACCACACCTGAGACCATCGCACCTGTGTACTCTAGCAATATATGCTACACCAGACACCATTGCACCTGTGCACTCTGGCAATAGATACAACACCAGAGACCATCACACCTGTGGACTCTAGCAATATATGCTACACCAGAGACCATTGCACCAGTGCACTCTGGCAATAGATACTACACCAGAGACCATCGCACCGATGGACTCCGGTAATAGAAACTACACCAGAGACCATCGCACCTGTGGACCCTGGTAATAGATACTACACCAGAGACCATCGCACCTGTGGAGTCTGGCAACATGTTCTGCACCAGAGACCATCAAACAGCCACACACTGGCAATATATACCACACCAGAGACCATCACACAGCCACGCACTGGCAATATATACTACACCAGAGACCATCGCACCTGTGGACTCTTGTAATAGATACTACACCAGAGACCATCGGACCTGTGAACTCTGGTAATAGATACTACAGCAGAGACCATCGCACCTGCGGACCCTGGTAATAGATACTACACCAGAGACCATTGCACCTGTGGACTCTGATAATAGATACTACACCAGAGACAATCGCACCTGTGGACTCTGGCAATAGATACTACACCAGAGACCATCGCACCTGTGGACTCTGGTAATAGATACTACACCAGAGACTATCACACCTGTGGACTCTGGCAATAGATACTACACCAGAGACCATCGCTCCGCTGGACTGTGGCAACATATACTACACCAGAGACCATCGCACCTGTGGACTCTGGCAATAGATACTACACCAGAGACCGTCGCACATCTGGACTCTGGTAATAGATACTACACCAGAGACCATCGCACCTGTGGACTCTGGCAATAGATACTACACCAGAGACCATCGCACCTGTGGACTCTGGTAATAGATACTACCCAGAGACCATCGCACCTGTGAACTCTGGTAATAGATACTACACCAGAGACCATTTCACCTGCGGACCCTGGTAATAGATACTACACCAGAGACCATCGCACCTGTGGACTCTGGCAATAGATACTACACCAAATACCATCGCACCTGTAGACTCTGGTAATAGATACTACACCAGAGACCATCGCACCTGTGCACTCTGGTAATAGATACTACACCAGAGAAAATCGCACCTGTGGACTCTGGCAATATATACTACACCAGAGACCATCGTACCTGTGGACTCTGTTAATAGATACTACACCAGAGAAAATCACACCTATGGACTCTGGCAATAATACTACACCAGAGACCATCGCACCTGTGCACTCTGGTAATAGCTACCACACCAGAGACCATCACACCTGTGGACTCTGGTAATAGATACTACACAAGAGACCATCGCACCTGTGGACCCTGGTAATAGATACTACACCAGAGACCATCGCACCTGTGCACTCCGGCAATATATACCACACCTGAGACCATCGCACCTGTGTACTCTAGCAATATATGCTACACCAGACACCATTGCACCTGTGCACTCTGGCAATAGATACAACACCACAGACCATCACACCTGTGGACTCTAGCAATATATGCTACACCAGAGACCATTGCACCAGTGCACTCTGGCAATAGATACTACACCAGAGACCATCGCACCGATGGACTCTGGTAATAGAAACTACACCAGAGACCATCGCACCTGTGCACTCTGGTAATAGATACTACACCAGAGAAAATCGCACCTGTGGACTCTGGCAATATATACTACACCAGAGACCATCGTACCTGTGGACTCTGTTAATAGATACTACACCAGAGAAAATCACACCTATGGACTCTGGCAATAAATACTACACCAGAGACCATCGCACCTGTGCACTCCGGCAATATATACCACACCTGAGACCATCGAACCTGTGTACTCTAGCAATATATGCTACACCAGACACCATTGCACCTGTGCACTCTGGCAATAGATACAACACCAGAGACCATCACACCTGTGGACTCTAGCAATATATGCTACACCAGACACCATTGCACCTGTGCACTCTGGCAATAGATACAACACCAGAGACCATCACACCTGTGGACTCTAGCAATATATGCTACACCAGAGACCATTGCACCTGTGGACTCTGATAATAGATACTACACCAGAGATAATCGCACCTGTGGACTCTGGCAATATATACTACATCAGAGACTATCACACTTGTGGACTCTGGTAATAGATACTGCACCAGAGACCATCGTACCTGTGCACTCTGGCAATATATACTACACCAGAGACCATCGCACATGTGGACTCTGGTAATAGATACTGCACCAGAGACCATCGCACCTGTGAACTCTGGTAATAGATACTACACCAGAGACCATTGCACCTGTGGACTCTGGTAATAGATACTACACCAGAGACCATCGCACCTGTGCACTCTGGTAATAGATACTACACCAGAGAAAATCGCACCTGTGGACTCTGGCAATAAATACTACACCAGAGACCATCGCACCTGTGCACTCTGGTAATAGCTACCACACCAGAGACCATCACACCTGTGGACTCTGGTAATAGATACTACACAAGAGACCATCGCACCTGTGGACCCTGGTAATAGATACTACACCAGAGACCATCGCACCTGTGCACTCCGGCAATATATACCACACCTGAGACCATCGCACCTGTGTACTCTAGCAATATATGCTACACCAGACACCATTGCACCTGTGCACTCTGGCAATAGATACAACACCAGAGACCATCACACCTGTGGACTATAGCAATATATGCTACACCAGAGACCATTGCACCAGTGCACTCTGGCAATAGATACTACACCAGAGACCATCGCACCTGTGGACCCTGGTAATAGATACTACACCAGAGACCATCGCACCTGTGGAGTCTGGCAACATGTACTGCACCAGAGACCATCAAACAGCCACACACTGGCAATATATACCACACCAGAGACCATCACACAGCCACGCACTGGCAATATATACTACACCAGAGATCATCGCACCTGTGGACTCTAGTAATAGATACTACAGCAGAGACCATCGCACCTGCGGACCCTGGTAATAGATACTACACCAGAGACCATTGCACCTGTGGACTCTGATAATAGATACTACACCAGAGATAATCGCACCTGTGGACTCTGGCAATATATACTACATCAGAGACTATCACACTTGTGGACTCTGGTAATAGATACTACACCAGAGAACATCGTACCTGTGCACTCTGGCAATATATACTACACCAGAGACCATCGCACATGTGGACTCTGGTAATAGATACTGCACCAGAGACCATCGCACCTGTGAACTCTGGTAATAGATACTACACCAGAGACCATTGCACCTGTGGACTCTGGTGATAGATACTACACGAGAGACCATTGCACCTGTGATCTCTGGCAATAGATACTACACCTGAGACCATCGCACCTGTGGACTCTGGTAATAGATACTACACCAGAGACCATCGCACCTGTGAACTCTGGTAATAGATACTACACCAGAGACCATTGCACCTGTGCCCTCTGGCAATATATACTACACCAGAGACCATCGCACTTGTGTACTCTGGCAATATATACTACACCTGAGACCATCGCACCTGTGGACTCTGGTGATAGATACTACACGAGAGACCATTGCACCTGTGATCTCTGACAATATATACTACACCTGAGACCATTGCACCTGTGGACTCTGGTAATAGATACTACACCAGAGACCATTGCACCTGTGCACTGTGGCAATATATACTACACCAGTGACCATCGCACCTGTGCACTCTGGCAATATATACTACACCTGAGAGCATTGCACCTGTGGACTCTGGTAATATATACTACACCTGAGCCCATCACACCTGTGGACTATGGTAATATATACTACACCTGAGTCCATCACACCTGTGGACTCTGGTAATATATACTACACCTGAGACCACCACACCTGTGGACTCTGGTAATATATACTACACCTGAGACCATCACACCTGTGGACTATGGTAATATATACTACACTTGAGCCCATCACACCTGTGGACTCTGGTAATATATACTACACCTGAGACCATCACACCTGTGGACTCTGGTAATATATACTACACCTGAGACCCTCGCACCTGTGGACTATGGTAATATATACTACACCAGAGAGCATCGCACCTGTGGACTCTGGTAAAAGATACTACACCAGAGACCATCGCACCTGTGAACTCTGGTAATAGATACTACACCAGAGACCATCGCACCTGTGGACTCTGGTAATATATACTACACCAGAGACCATCGCACCTGTGGACTCTGGTAATATATACTACACCAGAGAGCATCACACCTGTGGACTCTGGTAATATATACTACACCTGAGACCATCGCACCTGTGGACTCTGGTAATATATACTACACCACAGAGCATCACACCTGTGAACTCTGGTAATAGATACTACACCAGAGACCATCGCACCTGTGGACTCGAGTAATATATACTACACCAGAGACCATCGCACCTGTGGACTCTGGTAATATATACTACACCAGAGACCATTGCACCTGTGGACTCTGGTAATATATACTACACCAGAGAGCATCACACCTGTGGACTCTGGTAATATATACTACACCTGAGACCATCGCACCTGTGGACTCTGGTAATATATACTACACCAGAGAGCATCACACCTGTGGACTCTGGTAATATATACTACACCAGAGACCATCGCACCTGTGAACTGTGGTAATATATACTACACCAGAGACCATCACACCTGTGGACTCTGGTAATATATACTACACCAGAGAGAATCACACCTGTGGACTCTGGTAAAATATACTACACCAGAGACCATCACACCTGTGGACTCTGGTATTATATACTACACCAGAGACCATTGCACCTGTGAACTCTGGTAATAGATACTACACCAAAGACCATCGCACCTGTGCACACTGGCAATATATACTACGTCAGAGACCATCGTACCTGTGCACACTGGCAATATATACTATGTCAGAGACCATCGTACCTGTGGACTCTGGTGATAGATACTACACATGAGACCATCGCACCTGTGGACTCTGGTAATAGATACTACACCAGAGACCATCGCACCTGTGAACTCTGGTAATAGATACTACACCAGAGACCGTTGCACCTGTGCACTCTGGCAATATATACTACACCAGAGACCATCGCACCTGTGGACTCTGGTGATAGATACTACACATGAGACCATCGCACCTGTGGACTCTGGTAATAGATACTACACCAGAGACCATCGCACCTGTGAACTCTGGTAATAGATACTACACCAGAGACCGTTGCACCTGTGCACTCTGGCAATATATACTACACCAGAGACCATCGCACCTGTGCACTCTGGCAATATATACTACACCAGAGACCATCGCACCTGTGAACTCTGGCAATATATACTACATCAGAGACTATCACACTTGTGGACTCTGGTAATAGATACTACACCAGAGACCATCGTACCTGTGCACTCTGGCAATATATACTACACCAGAGACCATCGCACATGTGGACTCTGGTAATAGATACTGCACCAGAGACCATCGCACCTGTGAACTCTGGTAATAGATACTACACCAGAGACCATTGCACCTGTGGACTCTGGTGATAGATACTACACGAGAGACCATTGCACCTGTGATCTCTGGCAATAGATACTACACCTGAGACCATCGCACCTGTGGACTCTGGTAATAGATACTACACCAGAGACCATTGCACCTGTGCCCTCTGGCAATATATACTACACCAGAGACCATCGCACTTGTGTACTCTGGCAATATATACTACACCTGAGACCATCGCACCTGTGGACTCTGGTGATAGATACTACACGAGAGACCATTGCACCTGTGATCTCTGACAATATATACTACACCTGAGACCATTGCACCTGTGGACTCTGGTAATAGATACTACACCAGAGACCATTGCACCTGTGCACTGTGGCAATATATACTACACCAGTGACCATCGCACCTGTGCACTCTGGCAATATATACTACACCTGAGAGCATTGCACCTGTGGACTCTGGTGATAGATACTACATTGAGACCATCGCACCTGTGCACTCTGGCAATATGTACTACACCAGAGACCATCGCACCTGTGCACTCTGGCAATATATACTACACCTGAGACCATCGCACCTGTGGACTCTGGTTAGAGATACTACACCTGAGACCATCGCACCTGTGGACTCTGGTTATAGATACAACACCAGAGCCCATTGCACCTGTGGACTCTGGCAATATATACTACACCTGAGACCATCGCACCTGTGGACTCTGGCAATATATACTACACCTGAGACCATCGCACCTGTGGACTCTGGTGATAGATACTACACCAGAGACCATTGCACCTGTGCACTCTGGCAATATATACTACACCTGAGACCTTCGCACCTGTGAACTCTGGCAATATATACTACACCTGAGACCATCGCACCTGTGGACTCTAATGATAAATACTACACCAGAGACCATTGCACCTGTGCACTCTGGCAATAGATACAACACCAGAGCCCATCGCACCTGTGGACTCTGGCAATATACACTACAACACAGACCATCGCTCCTGTGGACCCTGGTAATAGATACTACACCCGAGACCATTGCACCTGTGCACTCTGGCAATATATACTACACCTGAGACCATCGCACCTGTGGACTCTGGTGATAGATACTACACCTGAGACCAACGCACCTGTGGACTCTGGCAATAGATACTACACCAAAGACCATCGCACCTGTAGACTCTGGTAATAGATACTACACCAGAGACCATCGCACCTGTGCACTCTGGTAATAGATACTACACCAGAGAAAATCGCACCTGTGGACTCTGGCAATATATACTACACCAGAGACCATCGTACCTGTGGACTCTGTTAATAGATACTACACCAGAGAAAATCACACCTATGGACTCTGGCAATAAATACTACACCAGAGACCATCGCACCTGTGCACTCTGGTAATAGCTACCACACCAGAGACCATCGCACCTGTGGACCCTGGTAATAGATACTACACCAGAGACCATCGCACCTGTGCACTCCGGCAATATATACCACACCTGAGACCATCGCACCTGTGTACTCTAGCAATATATGCTACACCAGACACCATTGCACCTGTGCACTCTGGCAATAGATACAACACCAGAGACCATCACACTTGTGGACTCTAGCAATATATGCTACACCAGAGACCATTGCACCAGTGCACTCTGGCAATAGATACTACACCAGAGACCATCGCACCTGTGGACCCTGGTAATAGATACTACACCAGAGACCATCGCACCTGTGGAGTCTGGCAACATGTACTGCACCAGAGACCATCAAACAGCCACACACTGGCAATATATACCACACCAGAGACCATCACACAGCCACGCACTGGCAATATATACTACACCAGAGACCATCGCACCTGTGGACTCTAGTAATAGATACTACACCAGAGACCATCGGACCTGTGAACTCTGGTAATAGATACTACAGCAGAGACCATCGCACCTGCGGACCGTGGTAATAGATACTACACCAGAGACCATTGCACCTGTGGACTCTGATAATAGATACTACACCAGAGATAATCGCACCTGTGGACTCTGGCAATATATACTACATCAGAGACTATCACACTTGTGGACTCTGGTAATAGATACTACACCAGAGACCATCGTACCTGTGCACTCTGGCAATATATACTACACCAGAGACCATCGCACATGTGGACTCTGGTAATAGATACTGCACCAGAGACCATCGCACCTGTGAACTCTGGTAATAGATACTACACCAGAGACCATTGCACCTGTGGACTCTGGTGATAGATACTACACGAGAGACCATTGCACCTGTGATCTCTGGCAATAGATACTACACCTGAGACCATCGCACCTGTGGACTCTGGTAATAGATACTACACCAGAGACCATCGCACCTGTGAACTCTGGTAATAGATACTACACCAGAGACCATTGCACCTGTGCCCTCTGGCAATATATACTACACCAGAGACCATCGCACTTGTGTACTCTGGCAATATATACTACACCTGAGACCATCGCACCTGTGGACTCTGGTGATGGATACTACACGAGAGACCATTGCACCTGTGATCTCTGACAATATATACTACACCTGAGACCATTGCACCTGTGGACTCTGGTAATAGATACTACACCAGAGACCATTGCACCTGTGCACTGTGGCAATATATACTACACCTGAGAGCATTGCACCTGTGGACTCTGGTGATAGATACTACACTGAGACCATCGCACCTGTGCACTCTGGCAATATATACTACACCAGAGACCATCGCACCTGTGCACTCTGGCAATATATACTACACCTGAGACCATCGCACCTGTGGACTCTGGTTAGAGATACTACACCTGAGACCATCGCACCTGTGGACTCTGGTTATAGATACAACACCAGAGCCCATTGCACCTGTGGACTCTGGCAATATATACTACACCTGAGACCATCGCACCTGTGGATTCTGGCAATATATGCTACACCTGAGACCATCGCACCTGTGGACTCTGGTGATAGATACTACACCAGAGACCATTGCACCTGTGCACTCTGGCAATATATACTACACCAGAGACCTTCGCACCTGTGAACTCTGGCAATATATACTACACCTGAGACCATCGCACCTGTGGACTCTAATGATAAATACTACACCAGAGACCAATGCACCTGTGCACTCTGGCAATAGATACAACACCAGAGCCCATCGCACCTGTGGACTCTGGCAATATACACTACAACACAGACCATCGCTCCTGTGGACCCTGGTAATAGATACTACACCCGAGACCATTGCACCTGTGCACTCTGGCAATATATACTACACCTGAGACCATCGCACCTGTCGACTCTGGTGATAGATACTACACCTGAGACCATCGCACCTGTGGACTCTGGCAATAGATACTACACCAAATACCATCGCACCTGTAGACTCTGGTAATAGATACTACACCAGAGACCATCGCACCTGTGCACTCTGGTAATAGATACTACACCAGAGAAAATCGCACCTGTGGACTCTGGCAATATATACTACACCAGAGACCATCGTACCTGTGGACTCTGTTAATAGATACTACACCAGAGAAAATCACACCTATGGACTCTGGCAATAAATACTACACCAGAGACCATCGCACCTGTGCACTCTGGTAATAGCTACCACACCAGAGACCATCACACCTGTGGACTCTGGTAATAGATACTACACAAGAGACCATCGCACCTGTGGACCCTGGTAATAGATACTACACCAGAGACCATCGCACCTGTGCACTCCGGCAATATATACCACACCTGAGACCATCGCACCTGTGTACTCTAGCAATATATGCTACACCAGACACCATTGCACCTGTGCACTCTGGCAATAGATACAACACCAGAGACCATCACACCTGTGGACTCTAGCAATATATGCTACACCAGAGACCATTGCACCAGTGCACTCTGGCAATAGATACTACACCAGAGACCATCGCACCGATGGACTCTGGTAATAGAAACTACACCAGAGACCATCGCACCTGTGGACCCTGGTAATAGATACTACACCAGAGACCATCGCACCTGTGGAGTCTGGCAACATGTTCTGCACCAGAGACCATCAAACAGCCACACACTGGCAATATATACCACACCAGAGACCATCACACAGCCACGCACTGGCAATATATACTACACCAGAGACCATCGCACCTGTGGACTCTTGTAATAGATACTACACCAGAGACCATCGGACCTGTGAACTCTGGTAATAGATACTACAGCAGAGACCATCGCACCTGCGGACCCTGGTAATAGATACTACACCAGAGACCATTGCACCTGTGGACTCTGATAATAGATACTACACCAGAGACAATCGCACCTGTGGACTCTGGCAATAGATACTACACCAGAGACCATCGCACCTGTGGACCCTGGTAATAGATACTACACCAGAGACTATCACACCTGTGGACTCTGGCAATAGATACTACACCAGAGACCATCGCTCCGCTGGACTGTGGCAACATATACTACACCAGAGACCATCGCACCTGTGGACTCTGGCAATAGATACTACACCAGAGACCGTCGCACATCTGGACTCTGGTAATAGATACTACACCAGAGACCATCGCACCTGTGGACTCTGGCAATAGATACTACACCAGAGACCATCGCACCTGTGGACTCTGGTAATAGATACTACCCAGAGACCATCGCACCTGTGAACTCTGGTAATAGATACTACACCAGAGACCATTGCACCTGCGGACCCTGGTAATAGATACTACACCAGAGACCATCGCACCTGTGGACTCTGGCAATAGATACTACACCAAATACCATCGCACCTGTAGACTCTGGTAATAGATACTACACCAGAGACCATCGCACCTGTGCACTCTGGTAATAGATACTACACCAGAGAAAATCGCACCTGTGGACTCTGGCAATATATACTACACCAGAGACCATCGTACCTGTGGACTCTGTTAATAGATACTACACCAGAGAAAATCACACCTATGGACTCTGGCAATAAATACTACACCAGAGACCATCGCACCTGTGCACTCTGGTAATAGCTACCACACCAGAGACCATCACACCTGTGGACTCTGGTAATAGATACTACACAAGAGACCATCGCACCTGTGGACCCTGGTAATAGATACTACACCAGAGACCATCGCACCTGTGCACTCCGGCAATATATACCACACCTGAGACCATCGCACCTGTGTACTCTAGCAATATATGCTACACCAGACACCATTGCACCTGTGCACTCTGGCAATAGATACAACACCACAGACCATCACACCTGTGGACTCTAGCAATATATGCTACACCAGAGACCATTGCACCAGTGCACTCTGGCAATAGATACTACACCAGAGACCATCGCACCGATGGACTCTGGTAATAGAAACTACACCAGAGACCATCGCACCTGTGCACTCTGGTAATATATACTACACCAGAGAGCATCACACCTGTGGACTCTGGTAATATATACTACACCTGAGACCATCGCACCTGTGGACTCTGGTAATATATACTACACCACAGAGCATCACACCTGTGAACTCTGGTAATAGATACTACACCAGAGACCATCGCACCTGTGGACTCGAGTAATATATACTACACCAGAGACCATCGCACCTGTGGACTCTGGTAATATACACTACACCAGAGACCATTGCACCTGTGGACTCTGGTAATATATACTACACCAGAGAGCATCACACCTGTGGACTCTGGTAATATATACTACACCTGAGACCATCGCACCTGTGGACTCTGGTAATATATACTACACCAGAGAGCATCACACCTGTGGACTCTGGTAATATATACTACACCTGAGACCATCGCACCTGTGAACTCTGGTAATAGATACTACACCAGAGACCATCGCACCTGGAACTCTGGTAATAGATACTACACCAGAGACCATCGCACCTGTGAACTCTAGTAATAGATACTACACCAGAGACCATCGCACCTGTGAACTGTGGTAATATATACTACACCAGAGAGCATCGCACCTGTGAACTCTGGTAATATATACTACACCAGAGAGCATCGCACCTGTGAACTGTGGTAATATATACTACACCAGAGACCATCACACCTGTGGACTCTGGTAATATATACTACACCAGAGAGAATCACACCTGTGGACTCTGGTAAAATATACTACACCAGAGACCATCACACCTGTGGACTCTGGTATTATATACTACACCAGAGACCATTGCACCTGTGAACTCTGGTAATAGATACTACACCAAAGACCATCGCACCTGTGCACACTGGCAATATATACTACGTCAGAGACCATCGTACCTGTGCACACTGGCAATATATACTATGTCAGAGACCATCGTACCTGTGGACTCTGGTGATAGATACTACACATGAGACCATCGCACCTGTGGACTCTGGTAATAGATACTACACCAGAGACCATCGCACCTGTGAACTCTGGTAATAGATACTACACCAGAGACCGTTGCACCTGTGCACTCTGGCAATATATACTACACCAGAGACCATCGCACCTGTGGACTCTGGTGATAGATACTACACATGAGACCATCGCACCTGTGGACTCTGGTAATAGATACTACACCAGAGACCATCGCACCTGTGAACTCTGGTAATAGATACTACACCAGAGACCGTTGCACCTGTGCACTCTGGCAATATATACTACACCAGAGACCATCGCACCTGTGCACTCTGGCAATATATACTACACCAGAGACCATCGCACCTGTGAACTCTGGCAATATATACTACATCAGAGACTATCACACTTGTGGACTCTGGTAATAGATACTACACCAGAGACCATCGTACCTGTGCACTCTGGCAATATATACTACACCAGAGACCATCGCACATGTGGACTCTGGTAATAGATACTGCACCAGAGACCATCGCACCTGTGAACTCTGGTAATAGATACTACACCAGAGACCATTGCACCTGTGGACTCTGGTGATAGATACTACACGAGAGACCATTGCACCTGTGATCTCTGGCAATAGATACTACACCTGAGACCATCGCACCTGTGGACTCTGGTAATAGATACTACACCAGAGACCATTGCACCTGTGCCCTCTGGCAATATATACTACACCAGAGACCATCGCACTTGTGTACTCTGGCAATATATACTACACCTGAGACCATCGCACCTGTGGACTCTGGTGATAGATACTACACGAGAGACCATTGCACCTGTGATCTCTGACAATATATACTACACCTGAGACCATTGCACCTGTGGACTCTGGTAATAGATACTACACCAGAGACCATTGCACCTGTGCACTGTGGCAATATATACTACACCAGTGACCATCGCACCTGTGCACTCTGGCAATATATACTACACCTGAGAGCATTGCACCTGTGGACTCTGGTGATAGATACTACACTGAGACCATCGCACCTGTGCACTCTGGCAATATGTACTACACCAGAGACCATCGCACCTGTGCACTCTGGCAATATATACTACACCTGAGACCATCGCACCTGTGGACTCTGGTTAGAGATACTACACCTGAGACCATCGCACCTGTGGACTCTGGTTATAGATACAACACCAGAGCCCATTGCACCTGTGGACTCTGGCAATATATACTACACCTGAGACCATCGCACCTGTGGACTCTGGCAATATATACTACACCTGAGACCATCGCACCTGTGGACTCTGGTGATAGATACTACACCAGAGACCATTGCACCTGTGCACTCTGGCAATATATACTACACCTGAGACCTTCGCACCTGTGAACTCTGGCAATATATACTACACCTGAGACCATCGCACCTGTGGACTCTAATGATAAATACTACACCAGAGACCATTGCACCTGTGCACTCTGGCAATAGATACAACACCAGAGCCCATCGTACCTGTGGACTCTGGCAATATACACTACAACACAGACCATCGCTCCTGTGGACCCTGGTAATAGATACTACACCCGAGACCATTGCACCTGTGCACTCTGGCAATATATACTACACCTGAGACCATCGCACCTGTGGACTCTGGTGATAGATACTACACCTGAGACCAACGCACCTGTGGACTCTGGCAATAGATACTACACCAAAGACCATCGCACCTGTAGACTCTGGTAATAGATACTACACCAGAGACCATCGCACCTGTGCACTCTGGTAATAGATACTACACCAGAGAAAATCGCACCTGTGGACTCTGGCAATATATACTACACCAGAGACCATCGTACCTGTGGACTCTGTTAATAGATACTACACCAGAGAAAATCACACCTATGGACTCTGGCAATAAATACTACACCAGAGACCATCGCACATGTGCACTCTGGTAATAGCTACCACACCAGAGACCATCGCACCTGTGGACCCTGGTAATAGATACTACACCAGAGACCATCGCACCTGTGCACTCCGGCAATATATACCACACCTGAGACCATCGCACCTGTGTACTCTAGCAATATATGCTACACCAGACACCATTGCACCTGTGCACTCTGGCAATAGATACAACACCAGAGACCATCACACTTGTGGACTCTAGCAATATATGCTACACCAGAGACCATTGCACCAGTGCACTCTGGCAATATATACTACACCAGAGACCATCGCACATGTGGACTCTGGTAATAGATACTGCACCAGAGACCATCGCACCTGTGAACTCTGGTAATAGATACTACACCAGAGACCATTGCACCTGTGGACTCTGGTGATAGATACTACACGAGAGACCATTGCACCTGTGATCTCTGGCAATAGATACTACACCTGAGACCATCGCACCTGTGGACTCTGGTAATAGATACTACACCAGAGACCATCGCTCCTGTGAACTCTGGTAATAGATACTACACCAGAGACCATTGCACCTGTGCCCTCTGGCAATATATACTACACCAGAGACCATCGCACTTGTGTACTCTGGCAATATATACTACACCTGAGACCATCGCACCTGTGGACTCTGGTGATAGATACTACACGAGAGACCATTGCACCTGTGATCTCTGACAATATATACTACACCTGAGACCATTGCACCTGTGGACTCTGGTAATAGATACTACACCAGAGACCATTGCACCTGTGCACTGTGGCAATATATACTACACCAGTGACCATCGCACCTGTGCACTCTGGCAATATATACTACACCTGAGAGCATTGCACCTGTGGACTCTGGTGATAGATACTACACTGAGACCATCGCACCTGTGCACTCTGGCAATATATACTACACCAGAGACCATCGCACCTGTGCACTCTGGCAATATATACTACACCTGAGACCATCGCACCTGTGGACTCTGGTTAGAGATACTACACCTGAGACCATCGCACCTGTGGACTCTGGTTATAGATACAACACCAGAGCCCATTGCACCTGTGGACTCTGGCAATATATACTACACCTGAGACCATCGCACCTGTGGACTCTGGCAATATATACTACACCTGAGACCATCGCACCTGTGGACTCTGGTGATAGATACTACACCAGAGACCATTGCACCTGTGCACTCTGGCAATATATACTACACCAGAGACCTTCGCACCTGTGAACTCTGGCAATATATACTACACCTGAGACCATCGCACCTGTGGACTCTAATGATAAATACTACACCAGAGACCATTGCACCAGTGCACTCTGGCAATAGATACAACACCAGAGCCCATCGCACCTGTGGACTCTGGCAATATACACTACAACACAGACCATCGCTCCTGTGGACCCTGGTAATAGATACTACACCCGAGACCATTGCACCTGTGCACTCTGGCAATATATACTACACCTGAGACCATCGCACCTATGGACTCTGGTGATAGATACTACACCTGAGACCGACGCACCTGTGGACTCTGGCAATAGATACTACACCAAAGACCATCGCACCTGTAGACTCTGGTAATAGATACTACACCAGAGACCATCGCACCTGTGGAGTCTGGCAACATGTACTGCACCAGAGACCATCAAACAGCCACACACTGGCAATATATACCACACCAGAGACCATCACACAGCCACGCACTGGCAATATATACTACACCAGAGACCATCGCACCTGTGGACTCTAGTAATAGATACTACACCAGAGACCATCGGACCTGTGAACTCTGGTAATAGATACTACAGCAGAGACCATCGCACCTGCGGACCCTGGTAATAGATACTACACCAGAGACCATTGCACCTGTGGACTCTGATAATAGATACTACACCAGAGATAATCGCACCTGTGGACTCTGGCAATATATACTACATCAGAGACTATCACACTTGTGGACTCTGGTAATAGATACTACACAAGAGACCATCGTACCTGTGCACTCTGGCAATATATACTACACCAGAGACCATCGCACATGTGGACTCTGGTAATAGATACTGCACCAGAGACCATCGCACCTGTGAACTCTGGTAATAGATACTACACCAGAGACCATTGCACCTGTGGACTCTGGTGATAGATACTACACGAGAGACCATTGCACCTGTGATCTCTGGCAATAGATACTACACCTGAGACCATCGCACCTGTGGACTCTGGTAATAGATACTACACCAGAGACCATCGCACCTGTGAACTCTGGTAATAGATACTACACCAGAGACCATTGCACCTGTGCCCTCTGGCAATATATACTACACCAGAGACCATCGCACTTGTGTACTCTGGCAATATATACTACACCTGAGACCATCGCACCTGTGGACTCTGGTGATAGATACTACACGAGGGACCATTGCACCTGTGATCTCTGACAATATATACTACACCTGAGACCATTGCACCTGTGGACTCTGGTAATAGATACTACACCAGAGACCATTGCACCTGTGCACTGTGGCAATATATACTACACCAGTGACCATCGCACCTGTGCACTCTGGCAATATATACTACACCTGAGAGCATTGCACCTGTGGACTCTGGTAATATATACTACACCTGAGCCCATCACACCTGTGGACTATGGTAATATATACTACACCTGAGCCCATCACACCTGTGGACTCTGGTAATATATACTACACCTGAGACCACCACACCTGTGGACTCTGGTAATATATACTACACCTGAGACCATCACACCTGTGGACTATGGTAATATATACTACACTTGAGCCCATCACACCTGTGGACTCTGGTAATATATACTACACCTGAGACCATCACACCTGTGGACTCTGGTAATATATACACCTGAGACCCTCGCACCTGTGGACTATGGTAATATATACTACACCAGAGAGCATCGCACCTGTGGACTCTGGTAAAAGATACTACACCAGAGACCATCGCACCTGTGAACTCTGGTAATAGATACTACACCAGAGACCATCGCACCTGTGGACTCTGGTAATATATACTACACCAGAGACCATCGCACCTGTGGACTCTGGTAATATATACTACACCAGAGAGCATCACACCTGTGGACTCTGGTAATATATACTACACCTGAGACCATCGCACCTGTGGACTCTGGTAATATATACTACACCAGAGAGCATCACACCTGTGAACTCTGGTAATAGATACTACACCAGAGACCATCGCACCTGTGGACTCGAGTAATATATACTACACCAGAGACCATCGCACCTGTGGACTCTGGTAATATATACTACACCAGAGACCATTGCACCTGTGGACTCTGGTAATATATACTACACCAGAGAGCATCACACCTGTGGACTCTGGTAATATATACTACACTTGAGACCATCGCACCTGTGGACTCTGGTAATATATACTACACCAGAGAGCATCACACCTGTGGACTCTGGTAATATATACTACACCTGAGACCATCGCACCTGTGAACTCTGGTAATAGACTACACCAGAGACCATCGCACCTGGAACTCTGGTAATAGATACTACACCAGAGACCATCGCACCTGTGAACTCTAGTAATAGATACTACACCAGAGACCATCGCACCTGTGAACTGTGGTAATATATACTACACCAGAGACCATCACACCTGTGGACTCTGGTAATATATACTACACCAGAGAGAATCACACCTGTGGACTCTGGTAAAATATACTACACCAGAGACCATCACACCTGTGGACTCTGGTATTATATACTACACCAGAGACCATTGCACCTGTGAACTCTGGTAATAGATACTACACCAAAGACCATCGCACCTGTGCACACTGGCAATATATACTACGTCAGAGACCATCGTACCTGTGCACACTGGCAATATATACTATGTCAGAGACCATCGTACCTGTGGACTCTGGTGATAGATACTACACGAGACCATCGCACCTGTGGACTCTGGTAATAGATACTACACCAGAGACCATCGCACCTGTGAACTCTGGTAATAGATACTACACCAGAGACCGTTGCACCTGTGCACTCTGGCAATATATACTACACCAGAGACCATCGCACCTGTGGACTCTGGTGATAGATACTACACATGAGACCATCGCACCTGTGAACTCTGGTAATAGATACTACACCAGAGACCGTTGCACCTGTGCACTCTGGCAATATATACTACACCAGAGACCATCGCACCTGTGCACTCTGGCAATATATACTACACCAGAGAACATCGCACCTGTGAACTCTGGCAATATATACTACATCAGAGACTATCACACTTGTGGACTCTGGTAATAGATACTACACCAGAGACCATCGTACCTGTGCACTCTGGCAATATATACTACACCAGAGACCATCGCACATGTGGACTCTGGTAATAGATACTGCACCAGAGACCATCGCACCTGTGAACTCTGGTAATAGATACTACACCAGAGACCATTGCACCTGTGGACTCTGGTGATAGATACTACACGAGAGACCATTGCACCTGTGATCTCTGGCAATAGATACTACACCTGAGACCATCGCACCTGTGGACTCTGGTAATAGATACTACACCAGAGACCATCGCACCTGTGAACTCTGGTAATAGATACTACACCAGAGACCATTGCACCTGTGCCCTCTGGCAATATATACTACACCAGAGACCATCGCACTTGTGTACTCTGGCAATATATACTACACCTGAGACCATCGCACCTGTGGACTCTGGTGATAGATACTACACGAGAGACCATTGCACCTGTGATCTCTGACAATATATACTACACCTGAGACCATTGCACCTGTGAACTCTGGTAATAGATACTACACAAGAGACCATTGCACCTGTGCACTGTGGCAATATATACTACACCAGTGACCATCGCACCTGTGCACTCTGGCAATATATACTACACCTGAGACCATCGCACCTGTGCACTCTGGCAATATATACTACACCAGAGACCATCGCACCTGTGCACTCTGGCAATATATACTACACCTGAGACCATCGCACCTGTGGACTCTGGTTAGAGATACTACACCTGAGACCATCGCACCTGTGGACTCTGGTTATAGATACAACACCAGAGCCCATTGCACCTGTGGACTCTGGTGATAGATACTACACCAGAGACCATTGCACCTGTGCACTCTGGCAATATATACTACACCAGAGACCTTCGCACCTGTGAACTCTGGCAATATATACTACACCTGAGACCATCGCACCTGTGGACTCTAATGATAAATACTACACCAGAGACCATTGCACCTGTGCACTCTGGCAATAGATACAACACCAGAGCCCATCGCACCTGTGGACTCTGGCAATATACACTACAACACAGACCATCGCTCCTGTGGACCCTGGTAATAGATACTACCCCGAGACCATTGCACCTGTGCACTCTGGCAATATATACTACACCTGAGACCATCGCACCTGTGGACTCTGGTGATAGATACTACACCTGAGACCGACGCACCTGTGGACTCTGGCAATAGATACTACACCAGAGACCATCGCACCTGTGCACTCTGGTAATAGATACTACACCAGAGAAAATCGCACCTGTGGACTCTGGCAATATATACTACACCAGAGACCATCGTACCTGTGGACTCTGTTAATAGATACTACACCAGAGAAAATCACACCTATGGACTCTGGCAATAAATACTACACCAGAGACCATCGCACCTGTGCACTCTGGTAATAGCTGCCACACTAGAGACCATCACACCTGTGGACTCTGGTAATAGATACTACACAAGAGACCATCGCACCTGTGGACCCCGGTAATAGATACTACACCAGAGACCATCGCACCTGTGCACTCCGGCAATATATACCACACCTGAGACCATCGCACCTGTGTACTCTAGCAATATATGCTACACCAGACACCATTGCACCTGTGCACTCTGGCAATAGATACAACACCAGAGACCATCACACCTGTGGACTCTAGCAATATATGCTACACCAGAGACCATTGCACCAGTGCACTCTGGCAATAGATACTACACCAGAGACCATCGCACCTGTGGACCCTGGTAATAGATACTACACCAGAGACCATCGCACCTGTGGAGTCTGGCAACATGTACTGCACCAGAGACCATCAAACAGCCACACACTGGCAATATATACCACACCAGAGACCATCACACAGCCACGCACTGGCAATATATACTACACCAGAGACCATCGCACCTGTGGACTCTAGTAATAGATACTACACCAGAGACCATCGGACCTGTGAACTCTGGTAATAGATACTACAGCAGAGACCATCGCACCTGCGGACCGTGGTAATAGATACTACACCAGAGACCATTGCACCTGTGGACTCTGATAATAGATGCTACACCAGAGATAATCGCACCTGTGGACTCTGGCAATATATACTACATCAGAGACTATCACACTTGTGGACTCTGGTAATAGATACTACACCAGAGACCATCGTACCTGTGCACTCTGGCAATATATACTACACCAGAGACCATCGCACATGTGGACTCTGGTAATAGATACTGCACCAGAGACCATTGCACCTGTGAACTCTGGTAATAGATACTACACCAGAGACCATTGCACCTGTGGACTCTGGTGATAGATACTACACGAGAGACCATTGCACCTGTGATCTCTGGCAATAGATACTACACCTGAGACCATCGCACCTGTGGACTCTGGTAATAGATACTACACCAGAGACCATCGCACCTGTGAACTCTGGTAATAGATACTACACCAGAGACCATTGCACCTGTGCCCTCTGGCAATATATACTACACCAGAGACCATCGCACTTGTGTACTCTGGCAATATATACTACACCTGAGACCATCGCACTTGTGTACTCTGGCAATATATACTACACCTGAGACCATCGCACCTGTGGACTCTGGTGATAGATACTACACGAGAGACCATTGCACCTGTGATCTCTGACAATATATACTACACCTGAGACCATTGCACCTGTGGACTCTGGTAATAGATACTACACCAGAGACCATTGCACCTGTGCACTGTGGCAATATATACTACACCTGAGAGCATTGCACCTGTGGACTCTGGCGATAGATACTACACTGAGACCATCGCACCTGTGCACTCTGGCAATATATACTACACCAGAGACCATCGCACCTGTGCACTCTGGCAATATATACTACACCTGAGACCATCGCACCTGTGGACTCTGGTTAGAGATACTACACCTGAGACAATCGCACCTGTGGACTCTGGTGATAGATACTACACCAGAGACCATTGCACCTGTGCACTCTGGCAATATATACTACACCAGAGACCTTCGCACCTGTGAACTCTGGCAATATATACTACACCTGAGACCATCGCACCTGTCGACTCTGGTGATAGATACTACACCTGAGACCATCGCACCTGTGGACTCTGGCAATAGATACTACACCAAATACCATCGCACCTGTAGACTCTGGTAATAGATACTACACCAGAGACCATCGCACCTGTGCACTCTGGTAATAGATACTACACCAGAGAAAATCGCACCTGTGGACTCTGGCAATATATACTACACCAGAGACCATCGTACCTGTGGACTCTGTTAATAGATACTACACCAGAGAAAATCACACCTATGGACTCTGGCAATAAATACTACACCAGAGACCATCGCACCTGTGCACTCTGGTAATAGCTACCACACCAGAGACCATCACACCTGTGGACTCTGGTAATAGATACTACACAAGAGACCATCGCACCTGTGGACCCTGGTAATAGATACTACACCAGAGACCATCGCACCTGTGCACTCCGGCAATATATACCACACCTGAGACCATCGCACCTGTGTACTCTAGCAATATATGCTACACCAGACACCATTGCACCTGTGCACTCTGGCAATAGATACAACACCAGAGACCATCACACCTGTGGACTCTAGCAATATATGCTACACCAGAGACCATTGCACCAGTGCACTCTGGCAATAGATACTACACCAGAGACCATCGCACCGATGGACTCCGGTAATAGAAACTACACCAGAGACCATCGCACCTGTGGACCCTGGTAATAGATACTACACCAGAGACCATCGCACCTGTGGAGTCTGGCAACATGTTCTGCACCAGAGACCATCAAACAGCCACACACTGGCAATATATACCACACCAGAGACCATCACACAGCCACGCACTGGCAATATATACTACACCAGAGACCATCGCACCTGTGGACTCTTGTAATAGATACTACACCAGAGACCATCGGACCTGTGAACTCTGGTAATAGATACTACAGCAGAGACCATCGCACCTGCGGACCCTGGTAATAGATACTACACCAGAGACCATTGCACCTGTGGACTCTGATAATAGATACTACACCAGAGACAATCGCACCTGTGGACTCTGGCAATAGATACTACACCAGAGACCATCGCACCTGTGGACCCTGGTAATAGATACTACACCAGAGACTATCACACCTGTGGACTCTGGCAATAGATACTACACCAGAGACCATCGCTCCGCTGGACTGTGGCAACATATACTACACCAGAGACCATCGCACCTGTGGACTCTGGCAATAGATACTACACCAGAGACCGTCGCACATCTGGACTCTGGTAATAGATACTACACCAGAGACCATCGCACCTGTGGACTCTGGCAATAGATACTACACCAGAGACCATCGCACCTGTGGACTCTGGTAATAGATACTACCCAGAGACCATCGCACCTGTGAACTCTGGTAATAGATACTACACCAGAGACCATTTCACCTGCGGACCCTGGTAATAGATACTACACCAGAGACCATCGCACCTGTGGACTCTGGCAATAGATACTACACCAAATACCATCGCACCTGTAGACTCTGGTAATAGATACTACACCAGAGACCATCGCACCTGTGCACTCTGGTAATAGATACTACACCAGAGAAAATCGCACCTGTGGACTCTGGCAATATATACTACACCAGAGACCATCGTACCTGTGGACTCTGTTAATAGATACTACACCAGAGAAAATCACACCTATGGACTCTGGCAATAATACTACACCAGAGACCATCGCACCTGTGCACTCTGGTAATAGCTACCACACCAGAGACCATCACACCTGTGGACTCTGGTAATAGATACTACACAAGAGACCATCGCACCTGTGGACCCTGGTAATAGATACTACACCAGAGACCATCGCACCTGTGCACTCCGGCAATATATACCACACCTGAGACCATCGCACCTGTGTACTCTAGCAATATATGCTACACCAGACACCATTGCACCTGTGCACTCTGGCAATAGATACAACACCACAGACCATCACACCTGTGGACTCTAGCAATATATGCTACACCAGAGACCATTGCACCAGTGCACTCTGGCAATAGATACTACACCAGAGACCATCGCACCGATGGACTCTGGTAATAGAAACTACACCAGAGACCATCGCACCTGTGCACTCTGGTAATAGATACTACACCAGAGAAAATCGCACCTGTGGACTCTGGCAATATATACTACACCAGAGACCATCGTACCTGTGGACTCTGTTAATAGATACTACACCAGAGAAAATCACACCTATGGACTCTGGCAATAAATACTACACCAGAGACCATCGCACCTGTGCACTCCGGCAATATATACCACACCTGAGACCATCGAACCTGTGTACTCTAGCAATATATGCTACACCAGACACCATTGCACCTGTGCACTCTGGCAATAGATACAACACCAGAGACCATCACACCTGTGGACTCTAGCAATATATGCTACACCAGACACCATTGCACCTGTGCACTCTGGCAATAGATACAACACCAGAGACCATCACACCTGTGGACTCTAGCAATATATGCTACACCAGAGACCATTGCACCTGTGGACTCTGATAATAGATACTACACCAGAGATAATCGCACCTGTGGACTCTGGCAATATATACTACATCAGAGACTATCACACTTGTGGACTCTGGTAATAGATACTGCACCAGAGACCATCGTACCTGTGCACTCTGGCAATATATACTACACCAGAGACCATCGCACATGTGGACTCTGGTAATAGATACTGCACCAGAGACCATCGCACCTGTGAACTCTGGTAATAGATACTACACCAGAGACCATTGCACCTGTGGACTCTGGTAATAGATACTACACCAGAGACCATCGCACCTGTGCACTCTGGTAATAGATACTACACCAGAGAAAATCGCACCTGTGGACTCTGGCAATAAATACTACACCAGAGACCATCGCACCTGTGCACTCTGGTAATAGCTACCACACCAGAGACCATCACACCTGTGGACTCTGGTAATAGATACTACACAAGAGACCATCGCACCTGTGGACCCTGGTAATAGATACTACACCAGAGACCATCGCACCTGTGCACTCCGGCAATATATACCACACCTGAGACCATCGCACCTGTGTACTCTAGCAATATATGCTACACCAGACACCATTGCACCTGTGCACTCTGGCAATAGATACAACACCAGAGACCATCACACCTGTGGACTATAGCAATATATGCTACACCAGAGACCATTGCACCAGTGCACTCTGGCAATAGATACTACACCAGAGACCATCGCACCTGTGGACCCTGGTAATAGATACTACACCAGAGACCATCGCACCTGTGGAGTCTGGCAACATGTACTGCACCAGAGACCATCAAACAGCCACACACTGGCAATATATACCACACCAGAGACCATCACACAGCCACGCACTGGCAATATATACTACACCAGAGATCATCGCACCTGTGGACTCTAGTAATAGATACTACAGCAGAGACCATCGCACCTGCGGACCCTGGTAATAGATACTACACCAGAGACCATTGCACCTGTGGACTCTGATAATAGATACTACACCAGAGATAATCGCACCTGTGGACTCTGGCAATATATACTACATCAGAGACTATCACACTTGTGGACTCTGGTAATAGATACTACACCAGAGAACATCGTACCTGTGCACTCTGGCAATATATACTACACCAGAGACCATCGCACATGTGGACTCTGGTAATAGATACTGCACCAGAGACCATCGCACCTGTGAACTCTGGTAATAGATACTACACCAGAGACCATTGCACCTGTGGACTCTGGTGATAGATACTACACGAGAGACCATTGCACCTGTGATCTCTGGCAATAGATACTACACCTGAGACCATCGCACCTGTGGACTCTGGTAATAGATACTACACCAGAGACCATCGCACCTGTGAACTCTGGTAATAGATACTACACCAGAGACCATTGCACCTGTGCCCTCTGGCAATATATACTACACCAGAGACCATCGCACTTGTGTACTCTGGCAATATATACTACACCTGAGACCATCGCACCTGTGGACTCTGGTGATAGATACTACACGAGAGACCATTGCACCTGTGATCTCTGACAATATATACTACACCTGAGACCATTGCACCTGTGGACTCTGGTAATAGATACTACACCAGAGACCATTGCACCTGTGCACTGTGGCAATATATACTACACCAGTGACCATCGCACCTGTGCACTCTGGCAATATATACTACACCTGAGAGCATTGCACCTGTGGACTCTGGTAATATATACTACACCTGAGCCCATCACACCTGTGGGCTATGGTAATATATACTACACCTGAGTCCATCACACCTGTGGACTCTGGTAATATATACTACACCTGAGACCACCACACCTGTGGACTCTGGTAATATATACTACACCTGAGACCATCACACCTGTGGACTATGGTAATATATACTACACTTGAGCCCATCACACCTGTGGACTCTGGTAATATATACTACACCTGAGACCATCACACCTGTGGACTCTGGTAATATATACTACACCTGAGACCCTCGCACCTGTGGACTATGGTAATATATACTACACCAGAGAGCATCGCACCTGTGGACTCTGGTAAAAGATACTACACCAGAGACCATCGCACCTGTGAACTCTGGTAATAGATACTACACCAGAGACCATCGCACCTGTGGACTCTGGTAATATATACTACACCAGAGACCATCGCACCTGTGGACTCTGGTAATATATACTACACCAGAGAGCATCACACCTGTGGACTCTGGTAATATATACTACACCTGAGACCATCGCACCTGTGGACTCTGGTAATATATACTACACCACAGAGCATCACACCTGTGAACTCTGGTAATAGATACTACACCAGAGACCATCGCACCTGTGGACTCGAGTAATATATACTACACCAGAGACCATCGCACCTGTGGACTCTGGTAATATATACTACACCAGAGACCATTGCACCTGTGGACTCTGGTAATATATACTACACCAGAGAGCATCACACCTGTGGACTCTGGTAATATATACTACACCTGAGACCATCGCACCTGTGGACTCTGGTAATATATACTACACCAGAGAGCATCACACCTGTGGACTCTGGTAATATATACTACACCAGAGACCATCGCACCTGTGAACTGTGGTAATATATACTACACCAGAGACCATCACACCTGTGGACTCTGGTAATATATACTACACCAGAGAGAATCACACCTGTGGACTCTGGTAAAATATACTACACCAGAGACCATCACACCTGTGGACTCTGGTATTATATACTACACCAGAGACCATTGCACCTGTGAACTCTGGTAATAGATACTACACCAAAGACCATCGCACCTGTGCACACTGGCAATATATACTACGTCAGAGACCATCGTACCTGTGCACACTGGCAATATATACTATGTCAGAGACCATCGTACCTGTGGACTCTGGTGATAGATACTACACATGAGACCATCGCACCTGTGGACTCTGGTAATAGATACTACACCAGAGACCATCGCACCTGTGAACTCTGGTAATAGATACTACACCAGAGACCGTTGCACCTGTGCACTCTGGCAATATATACTACACCAGAGACCATCGCACCTGTGGACTCTGGTGATAGATACTACACATGAGACCATCGCACCTGTGGACTCTGGTAATAGATACTACACCAGAGACCATCGCACCTGTGAACTCTGGTAATAGATACTACACCAGAGACCGTTGCACCTGTGCACTCTGGCAATATATACTACACCAGAGACCATCGCACCTGTGCACTCTGGCAATATATACTACACCAGAGACCATCGCACCTGTGAACTCTGGCAATATATACTACATCAGAGACTATCACACTTGTGGACTCTGGTAATAGATACTACACCAGAGACCATCGTACCTGTGCACTCTGGCAATATATACTACACCAGAGACCATCGCACATGTGGACTCTGGTAATAGATACTGCACCAGAGACCATCGCACCTGTGAACTCTGGTAATAGATACTACACCAGAGACCATTGCACCTGTGGACTCTGGTGATAGATACTACACGAGAGACCATTGCACCTGTGATCTCTGGCAATAGATACTACACCTGAGACCATCGCACCTGTGGACTCTGGTAATAGATACTACACCAGAGACCATTGCACCTGTGCCCTCTGGCAATATATACTACACCAGAGACCATCGCACTTGTGTACTCTGGCAATATATACTACACCTGAGACCATCGCACCTGTGGACTCTGGTGATAGATACTACACGAGAGACCATTGCACCTGTGATCTCTGACAATATATACTACACCTGAGACCATTGCACCTGTGGACTCTGGTAATAGATACTACACCAGAGACCATTGCACCTGTGCACTGTGGCAATATATACTACACCAGTGACCATCGCACCTGTGCACTCTGGCAATATATACTACACCTGAGAGCATTGCACCTGTGGACTCTGGTGATAGATACTACATTGAGACCATCGCACCTGTGCACTCTGGCAATATGTACTACACCAGAGACCATCGCACCTGTGCACTCTGGCAATATATACTACACCTGAGACCATCGCACCTGTGGACTCTGGTTAGAGATACTACACCTGAGACCATCGCACCTGTGGACTCTGGTTATAGATACAACACCAGAGCCCATTGCACCTGTGGACTCTGGCAATATATACTACACCTGAGACCATCGCACCTGTGGACTCTGGCAATATATACTACACCTGAGACCATCGCACCTGTGGACTCTGGTGATAGATACTACACCAGAGACCATTGCACCTGTGCACTCTGGCAATATATACTACACCTGAGACCTTCGCACCTGTGAACTCTGGCAATATATACTACACCTGAGACCATCGCACCTGTGGACTCTAATGATAAATACTACACCAGAGACCATTGCACCTGTGCACTCTGGCAATAGATACAACACCAGAGCCCATCGCACCTGTGGACTCTGGCAATATACACTACAACACAGACCATCGCTCCTGTGGACCCTGGTAATAGATACTACACCCGAGACCATTGCACCTGTGCACTCTGGCAATATATACTACACCTGAGACCATCGCACCTGTGGACTCTGGTGATAGATACTACACCTGAGACCAACGCACCTGTGGACTCTGGCAATAGATACTACACCAAAGACCATCGCACCTGTAGACTCTGGTAATAGATACTACACCAGAGACCATCGCACCTGTGGACTCTGGTAATATATACTACACCAGAGACCATCGCACCTGTGGACTCTGGTAATATATACTACACCAGAGAGCATCACACCTGTGGACTCTGGTAATATATACTACACCTGAGACCATCGCACCTGTGGACTCTGGTAATATATACTACACCACAGAGCATCACACCTGTGAACTCTGGTAATAGATACTACACCAGAGACCATCGCACCTGTGGACTCGAGTAATATATACTACACCAGAGACCATCGCACCTGTGGACTCTGGTAATATATACTACACCAGAGACCATTGCACCTGTGGACTCTGGTAATATATACTACACCAGAGAGCATCACACCTGTGGACTCTGGTAATATATACTACACCTGAGACCATCGCACCTGTGGACTCTGGTAATATATACTACACCAGAGAGCATCACACCTGTGGACTCTGGTAATATATACTACACCAGAGACCATCGCACCTGTGAACTGTGGTAATATATACTACACCAGAGACCATCACACCTGTGGACTCTGGTAATATATACTACACCAGAGAGAATCACACCTGTGGACTCTGGTAAAATATACTACACCAGAGACCATCACACCTGTGGACTCTGGTATTATATACTACACCAGAGACCATTGCACCTGTGAACTCTGGTAATAGATACTACACCAAAGACCATCGCACCTGTGCACACTGGCAATATATACTACGTCAGAGACCATCGTACCTGTGCACACTGGCAATATATACTATGTCAGAGACCATCGTACCTGTGGACTCTGGTGATAGATACTACACATGAGACCATCGCACCTGTGGACTCTGGTAATAGATACTACACCAGAGACCATCGCACCTGTGAACTCTGGTAATAGATACTACACCAGAGACCGTTGCACCTGTGCACTCTGGCAATATATACTACACCAGAGACCATCGCACCTGTGGACTCTGGTGATAGATACTACACATGAGACCATCGCACCTGTGGACTCTGGTAATAGATACTACACCAGAGACCATCGCACCTGTGAACTCTGGTAATAGATACTACACCAGAGACCGTTGCACCTGTGCACTCTGGCAATATATACTACACCAGAGACCATCGCACCT
The DNA here is from genome assembly GCA_963921515.1 of Calotriton arnoldi. NCBI lineage: Eukaryota > Metazoa > Chordata > Amphibia > Caudata > Salamandridae > Calotriton > Calotriton arnoldi. Next base: position 163,320 of record CAWUFW010007760.1, on the reverse strand, counting down.
GTGCACTCTGGCAATATATACTACACCAGAGACCATCGCACCTGTGAACTCTGGCAATATATACTACATCAGAGACTATCACACTTGTGGACTCTGGTAATAGATACTACACCAGAGACCATCGTACCTGTGCACTCTGGCAATATATACTACACCAGAGACCATCGCACATGTGGACTCTGGTAATAGATACTGCACCAGAGACCATCGCACCTGTGAACTCTGGTAATAGATACTACACCAGAGACCATTGCACCTGTGGACTCTGGTGATAGATACTACACGAGAGACCATTGCACCTGTGATCTCTGGCAATAGATACTACACCTGAGACCATCGCACCTGTGGACTCTGGTAATAGATACTACACCAGAGACCATTGCACCTGTGCCCTCTGGCAATATATACTACACCAGAGACCATCGCACTTGTGTACTCTGGCAATATATACTACACCTGAGACCATCGCACCTGTGGACTCTGGTGATAGATACTACACGAGAGACCATTGCACCTGTGATCTCTGACAATATATACTACACCTGAGACCATTGCACCTGTGGACTCTGGTAATAGATACTACACCAGAGACCATTGCACCTGTGCACTGTGGCAATATATACTACACCAGTGACCATCGCACCTGTGCACTCTGGCAATATATACTACACCTGAGAGCATTGCACCTGTGGACTCTGGTGATAGATACTACATTGAGACCATCGCACCTGTGCACTCTGGCAATATGTACTACACCAGAGACCATCGCACCTGTGCACTCTGGCAATATATACTACACCTGAGACCATCGCACCTGTGGACTCTGGTTAGAGATACTACACCTGAGACCATCGCACCTGTGGACTCTGGTTATAGATACAACACCAGAGCCCATTGCACCTGTGGACTCTGGCAATATATACTACACCTGAGACCATCGCACCTGTGGACTCTGGCAATATATACTACACCTGAGACCATCGCACCTGTGGACTCTGGTGATAGATACTACACCAGAGACCATTGCACCTGTGCACTCTGGCAATATATACTACACCTGAGACCTTCGCACCTGTGAACTCTGGCAATATATACTACACCTGAGACCATCGCACCTGTGGACTCTAATGATAAATACTACACCAGAGACCATTGCACCTGTGCACTCTGGCAATAGATACAACACCAGAGCCCATCGCACCTGTGGACTCTGGCAATATACACTACAACACAGACCATCGCTCCTGTGGACCCTGGTAATAGATACTACACCCGAGACCATTGCACCTGTGCACTCTGGCAATATATACTACACCTGAGACCATCGCACCTGTGGACTCTGGTGATAGATACTACACCTGAGACCAACGCACCTGTGGACTCTGGCAATAGATACTACACCAAAGACCATCGCACCTGTAGACTCTGGTAATAGATACTACACCAGAGACCATCGCACCTGTGCACTCTGGTAATAGATACTACACCAGAGAAAATCGCACCTGTGGACTCTGGCAATATATACTACACCAGAGACCATCGTACCTGTGGACTCTGTTAATAGATACTACACCAGAGAAAATCACACCTATGGACTCTGGCAATAAATACTACACCAGAGACCATCGCACCTGTGCACTCTGGTAATAGCTACCACACCAGAGACCATCGCACCTGTGGACCCTGGTAATAGATACTACACCAGAGACCATCGCACCTGTGCACTCCGGCAATATATACCACACCTGAGACCATCGCACCTGTGTACTCTAGCAATATATGCTACACCAGACACCATTGCACCTGTGCACTCTGGCAATAGATACAACACCAGAGACCATCACACTTGTGGACTCTAGCAATATATGCTACACCAGAGACCATTGCACCAGTGCACTCTGGCAATAGATACTACACCAGAGACCATCGCACCTGTGGACCCTGGTAATAGATACTACACCAGAGACCATCGCACCTGTGGAGTCTGGCAACATGTACTGCACCAGAGACCATCAAACAGCCACACACTGGCAATATATACCACACCAGAGACCATCACACAGCCACGCACTGGCAATATATACTACACCAGAGACCATCGCACCTGTGGACTCTAGTAATAGATACTACACCAGAGACCATCGGACCTGTGAACTCTGGTAATAGATACTACAGCAGAGACCATCGCACCTGCGGACCGTGGTAATAGATACTACACCAGAGACCATTGCACCTGTGGACTCTGATAATAGATACTACACCAGAGATAATCGCACCTGTGGACTCTGGCAATATATACTACATCAGAGACTATCACACTTGTGGACTCTGGTAATAGATACTACACCAGAGACCATCGTACCTGTGCACTCTGGCAATATATACTACACCAGAGACCATCGCACATGTGGACTCTGGTAATAGATACTGCACCAGAGACCATCGCACCTGTGAACTCTGGTAATAGATACTACACCAGAGACCATTGCACCTGTGGACTCTGGTGATAGATACTACACGAGAGACCATTGCACCTGTGATCTCTGGCAATAGATACTACACCTGAGACCATCGCACCTGTGGACTCTGGTAATAGATACTACACCAGAGACCATCGCACCTGTGAACTCTGGTAATAGATACTACACCAGAGACCATTGCACCTGTGCCCTCTGGCAATATATACTACACCAGAGACCATCGCACTTGTGTACTCTGGCAATATATACTACACCTGAGACCATCGCACCTGTGGACTCTGGTGATGGATACTACACGAGAGACCATTGCACCTGTGATCTCTGACAATATATACTACACCTGAGACCATTGCACCTGTGGACTCTGGTAATAGATACTACACCAGAGACCATTGCACCTGTGCACTGTGGCAATATATACTACACCTGAGAGCATTGCACCTGTGGACTCTGGTGATAGATACTACACTGAGACCATCGCACCTGTGCACTCTGGCAATATATACTACACCAGAGACCATCGCACCTGTGCACTCTGGCAATATATACTACACCTGAGACCATCGCACCTGTGGACTCTGGTTAGAGATACTACACCTGAGACCATCGCACCTGTGGACTCTGGTTATAGATACAACACCAGAGCCCATTGCACCTGTGGACTCTGGCAATATATACTACACCTGAGACCATCGCACCTGTGGATTCTGGCAATATATGCTACACCTGAGACCATCGCACCTGTGGACTCTGGTGATAGATACTACACCAGAGACCATTGCACCTGTGCACTCTGGCAATATATACTACACCAGAGACCTTCGCACCTGTGAACTCTGGCAATATATACTACACCTGAGACCATCGCACCTGTGGACTCTAATGATAAATACTACACCAGAGACCAATGCACCTGTGCACTCTGGCAATAGATACAACACCAGAGCCCATCGCACCTGTGGACTCTGGCAATATACACTACAACACAGACCATCGCTCCTGTGGACCCTGGTAATAGATACTACACCCGAGACCATTGCACCTGTGCACTCTGGCAATATATACTACACCTGAGACCATCGCACCTGTCGACTCTGGTGATAGATACTACACCTGAGACCATCGCACCTGTGGACTCTGGCAATAGATACTACACCAAATACCATCGCACCTGTAGACTCTGGTAATAGATACTACACCAGAGACCATCGCACCTGTGCACTCTGGTAATAGATACTACACCAGAGAAAATCGCACCTGTGGACTCTGGCAATATATACTACACCAGAGACCATCGTACCTGTGGACTCTGTTAATAGATACTACACCAGAGAAAATCACACCTATGGACTCTGGCAATAAATACTACACCAGAGACCATCGCACCTGTGCACTCTGGTAATAGCTACCACACCAGAGACCATCACACCTGTGGACTCTGGTAATAGATACTACACAAGAGACCATCGCACCTGTGGACCCTGGTAATAGATACTACACCAGAGACCATCGCACCTGTGCACTCCGGCAATATATACCACACCTGAGACCATCGCACCTGTGTACTCTAGCAATATATGCTACACCAGACACCATTGCACCTGTGCACTCTGGCAATAGATACAACACCAGAGACCATCACACCTGTGGACTCTAGCAATATATGCTACACCAGAGACCATTGCACCAGTGCACTCTGGCAATAGATACTACACCAGAGACCATCGCACCGATGGACTCTGGTAATAGAAACTACACCAGAGACCATCGCACCTGTGGACCCTGGTAATAGATACTACACCAGAGACCATCGCACCTGTGGAGTCTGGCAACATGTTCTGCACCAGAGACCATCAAACAGCCACACACTGGCAATATATACCACACCAGAGACCATCACACAGCCACGCACTGGCAATATATACTACACCAGAGACCATCGCACCTGTGGACTCTTGTAATAGATACTACACCAGAGACCATCGGACCTGTGAACTCTGGTAATAGATACTACAGCAGAGACCATCGCACCTGCGGACCCTGGTAATAGATACTACACCAGAGACCATTGCACCTGTGGACTCTGATAATAGATACTACACCAGAGACAATCGCACCTGTGGACTCTGGCAATAGATACTACACCAGAGACCATCGCACCTGTGGACCCTGGTAATAGATACTACACCAGAGACTATCACACCTGTGGACTCTGGCAATAGATACTACACCAGAGACCATCGCTCCGCTGGACTGTGGCAACATATACTATACCAGAGACCATCGCACCTGTGGACTCTGGCAATAGATACTACACCAGAGACCGTCGCACATCTGGACTCTGGTAATAGATACTACACCAGAGACCATCGCACCTGTGGACTCTGGCAATAGATACTACACCAGAGACCATCGCACCTGTGGACTCTGGTAATAGATACTACCCAGAGACCATCGCACCTGTGAACTCTGGTAATAGATACTACACCAGAGACCATTGCACCTGCGGACCCTGGTAATAGATACTACACCAGAGACCATCGCACCTGTGGACTCTGGCAATAGATACTACACCAAATACCATCGCACCTGTAGACTCTGGTAATAGATACTACACCAGAGACCATCGCACCTGTGCACTCTGGTAATAGATACTACACCAGAGAAAATCGCACCTATGGACTCTGGCAATAAATACTACACCAGAGACCATCGCACCTGTGCACTCTGGTAATAGCTACCACACCAGAGACCATCACACCTGTGGACTCTGGTAATAGATACTACACAAGAGACCATCGCACCTGTGGACCCTGGTAATAGATACTACACCAGAGACCATCGCACCTGTGCACTCCGGCAATATATACCACACCTGAGACCATCGCACCTGTGTACTCTAGCAATATATGCTACACCAGACACCATTGCACCTGTGCACTCTGGCAATAGATACAACACCACAGACCATCACACCTGTGGACTCTAGCAATATATGCTACACCAGAGACCATTGCACCAGTGCACTCTGGCAATAGATACTACACCAGAGACCATCGCACCGATGGACTCTGGTAATAGAAACTACACCAGAGACCATCGCACCTGTGCACTCTGGTAATAGATACTACACCAGAGAACATCGCACCTGTGGACTCTGGCAATATATACTACACCAGAGACCATCGCACCTGTGGACTCTGTTAATAGATACTACACCAGAGAAAATCACACCTATGGACTCTGGCAATAAATTCTACACCAGAGACCATCGCACCTGTGCACTCCGGCAATATATACCACACCTGAGACCATCGCACCTGTGTACTCTAGCAATATATGCTACACCAGACACCATTGCACCTGTGCACTCTGGCAATAGATACAACACCAGAGACCATCACACCTGTGGACTCTAGCAATATATGCTACACCAGACACCATTGCACCTGTGCACTCTGGCAATAGATACAACACCAGAGACCATCACACCTGTGGACTCTAGCAATATATGCTACACCAGAGACCATTGCACCTGTGGACTCTGGATAATAGATACTACACCAGAGATAATCGCACCTGTGGACTCTGGCAATATATACTACATCAGAGACTATCACACTTGTGGACTCTGGTAATAGATACTACACCAGAGACCATCGTACCTGTGCACTCTGGCAATATATACTACACCAGAGACCATCGCACATGTGGACTCTGGTAATAGATACTGCACCAGAGACCATCGCACCTGTGAACTCTGGTAATAGATACTACACCAGAGACCATTGCACCTGTGGACTCTGGTGATAGATACTACACGAGAGACCATTGCACCTGTGATCTCTGGCAATAGATACTACACCTGAGACCATCGCACCTGTGGACTCTGGTAATAGATACTACACCAGAGACCATCGCACCTGTGAACTCTGGTAATAGATACTACACCAGAGACCATTGCACCTGTGCCCTCTGGCAATATATACTACACCAGAGACCATCGCACTTGTGTACTCTGGCAATATATACTACACCTGAGACCATCGCACCTGTGGACTCTGGTGATAGATACTACATGAGAGACCATTGCACCTGTGATCTCTGACAATATATACTACACCTGAGACCATTGCACCTGTGGACTCTGGTAATAGATACTACACCAGAGACCATTGCACCTGTGCACTGTGGCAATATATACTACACCTGAGAGCATTGCACCTGTGGACTCTGGTGATAGATACTACACTGAGACCATCGCACCTGTGCACTCAGGCAATATATACTACACCAGAGACCATCGCACCTGTGCACTCTGGCAATATATACTACACCTGAGACCATCGCACCTGTGGACTCTGGTTAGAGATACTACACCTGAGACCATCGCACCTGTGGACTCTGGTTATAGATACAACACCAGAGCCCATTGCACCTGTGGACTCTGCCAATATATACTACACCTGAGACCATCGCACCTGTGGACTCTGGCAATATATACTACACCTGAGACCATCGCACCTGTGGACTCTGGTGATAGATACTACACCAGAGACCATTGCACCTGTGCACTCTGGCAATATATACTACACCAGAGACCTTCGCACCTGTGAACTCTGGCAATATATACTACACCTGAGACCATCGCACCTGTGGACTCTAATGATAAATACTTCACCAGAGACCATTGCACCTGTGCACTCTGGCAATAGATACAACACCAGAGCCCATCGCACCTGTGGACTCTGGCAATATACACTACAACACAGACCATCGCTCCTGTGGACCCTGGTAATAGATACTACACCCGAGACCATTGCACCTGTGCACTCTGGCAATATATACTACACCTGAGACCATCGCACCTGTCGACTCTGGTGATAGATACTACACCTGAGACCATCGCACCTGTGGACTCTGGCAATAGATACTACACCAAATACCATCGCACCTGTAGACTCTGGTAATAGATACTACACCAGAGACCATCGCACCTGTGCACTCTGGTAATAGATACTACACCAGAGAAAATCGCACCTGTGGACTCTGGTAATAGATACTACACAAGAGACCATCGCACCTGTGGACCCTGGTAATAGATACTACACCAGAGACCATCGCACCTGTGCACTCCGGCAATATATACCACACCTGAGACCATCGCACCTGTGTACTCTAGCAATATATGCTACACCAGACACCATTGCACCTGTGCACTCTGGCAATAGATACAACACCAGAGACCATCACACCTGTGGACTCTAGCAATATATGCTACACCAGAGACCATTGCACCAGTGCACTCTGGCAATAGATACTACACCAGAGACCATCGCACCGATGGACTCTGGTAATAGAAACTACACCAGAGACCATCGCACCTGTGGACCCTGGTAATAGATACTACACCAGAGACCATCGCACCTGTGGAGTCTGGCAACATGTTCTGCACCAGAGACCATCAAACAGCCACACACTGGCAATATATACCACACCAGAGACCATCACACAGCCACGCACTGGCAATATATACTACACCAGAGACCATCGCACCTGTGGACTCTTGTAATAGATACTACACCAGAGACCATCGGACCTGTGAACTCTGGTAATAGATACTACAGCAGAGACCATCGCACCTGCGGACCCTGGTAATAGATACTACACCAGAGACCATTGCACCTGTGGACTCTGATAATAGATACTACACCAGAGACAATCGCACCTGTGGACTCTGGCAATAGATACTACACCAGAGACCATCGCACCTGTGGACCCTGGTAATAGATACTACACCAGAGACTATCACACCTGTGGACTCTGGCAATAGATACTACACCAGAGACCATCGCTCCGCTGGACTGTGGCAACATATACTACACCAGAGACCATCGCACCTGTGGACTCTGGCAATAGATACTACACCAGAGACCGTCGCACATCTGGACTCTGGTAATAGATACTACACCAGAGACCATCGCACCTGTGGACTCTGGCAATAGATACTACACCAGAGACCATCGCACCTGTGGACTCTGGTAATAGATACTACCCAGAGACCATCGCACCTGTGAACTCTGGTAATAGATACTACACCAGAGACCATTGCACCTGCGGACCCTGGTAATAGATACTACACCAGAGACCATCGCACCTGTGGACTCTGGCAATAGATACTACACCAAATACCATCGCACCTGTAGACTCTGGTAATAGATACTACACCAGAGACCATCGCACCTGTGCACTCTGGTAATAGATACTACACTAGAGAAAATCGCACCTGTGGACTCTGGCAATATATACTACACCAGAGACCATCGCACCTGTGGACTCTGTTAATAGATACTACACCAGAGAAAATCACACCTATGGACTCTGGCAATAAATACTACACCAGAGACCATCGCACCTGTGCACTCTGGTAATAGCTACCACACCAGAGACCATCACACCTGTGGACTCTGGTAATAGATACTACACCAGAGAAAATCACACCTATGGACTCTGGCAATAAATACTACACCAGAGACCATCGCACCTGTGCACTCCGGCAATATATACCACACCTGAGACCATCGCACCTGTGTACTCTGGCAATATATGCTACACCAGACACCATTGCACCTGTGCACTCTGGCAATAGATACAACACCAGAGACCATCACACCTGTGGACTCTAGCAATATATGCTACACCAGAGACCATTGCACCAGTGCACTCTGGCAATAGATACTACACCAGAGACCATCGCACCGATGGACTCTGGTAATAGAAACTACACCAGAGACCATCGCACCTGTGGACCCTGGTAATAGATACTACACCAGAGACCATCGCACCTGTGGAGTCTGGCAACATGTTCTGCACCAGAGACCATCAAACAGCCACACACTGGCAATATATACCACACCAGAGACCATTACACAGCCACGCACTGGCAATATATACTACACCAGAGACCATTGCACCTGTGGACTCTTGTAATAGATACTACACCAGAGACCATCGGACCTGTGAACTCTGGTAATAGATACTACAGCAGAGACCATCGCACCTGCGGACCCTGGTAATAGATACTACACCAGAGACCATTGCACCTGTGGACTCTGATAATAGATACTACACCAGAGACAATCGCACCTGTGGACTCTGGCAATAGATACTACACCAGAGACCATCGCACCTGTGGACCCTGGTAATAGATACTACACCAGAGACTATCACACCTGTGGACTCTGGCAATAGATACTACACCAGAGACCATCGCTCCGCTGGACTGTGGCAACATATACTACACCAGAGACCATCGCACCTGTGGACTCTGGTAATAGATACTACACCAGAGACCATTGCACCTGTGCACTGTGGCAATATATACTACACCTGAGACCATCGCACCTGTGCACTCTGGCAATATATACTACACCTGAGACCATCGCACCTGTGGACTCTGGTTAGAGATACTACACCTGAGACCATCGCACCTGTGGACTCTGGTTATAGATACAACACCAGAGCCCATTGCACCTGTGGACCCTGGTAATAGATACTACACCAGAGACCATTGCACCTGTGGACTCTGATAATAGATACTACACCAGAGACAATCGCACCTGTGGACTCTGGCAATAGATACTACACCAGTGACCATCGCACCTGTGGACCCTGGTAATAGATACTACACCAGAGACTATCACACCTGTGGACTCTGGCAATAGATACTACACCAGAGACCATCGCTCCGCTGGACTGTGGCAACATATACTACACCAGAGACCATCGCACCTGTGGACTCTGGCAATAGATACTACACCAGAGACCGTCGCACATCTGGACTCTGGTAATAGATACTACACCAGAGACCATCGCACCTGTGGACTCTGGCAATAGATACTACACCAGAGACCATCGCACCTGTGGACTCTGGTAATAGATACTACCCAGAGACCATCGCACCTGTGAACTCTGGTAATAGATACTACACCAGAGACCATTGCACCTGCGGACCCTGGTAATAGATACTACACCAAATACCATCGCACCTGTAGACTCTGGTAATAGATACTACACCAGAGACCATCGCACCTGTGAACTCTGGTAATAGATACTACACCAGAGAAAATCGCACCTGTGGACTCTGGCAATATATACTACACCAGAGACCATCGTACCTGTGGACTCTGTTAATAGATACTACACCAGAGAAAATCACACCTATGGACTCTGGCAATAAATACTACACCAGAGACCATCGCACCTGTGCACTCTGGTAATAGCTACCACACCAGAGACCATCACACCTGTGGACTCTGGTAATAGATACTACAAAAGAGACCATCGCACCTGTGGACCCTGGTAATAGATACTACACCAGAGACCATCGCACCTGTGCACTCCGACAATATATACCACACCTGAGACCATCGCACCTGTGTACTCTAGCAATATATGCTACACCAGACACCATTGCACCTGTGCACTCTGGCAATAGATACAACACCACAGACCATCACACCTGTGGACTCTGGTTAGAGATACTACACCTGAGACCATCGCACCTGTGGACTCTGGTTATAGATACAACACCAGAGCCCATTGCACCTGTGGACCCTGGTAATAGATACTACACCAGAGACCATTGCACCTGTGAACTCTGATAATAGATACTACACCAGAGACAATCGCACCTGTGGACTCTGGCAATAGATACTACACCAGAGACCATCGCACCTGTGGACCCTGGTAATAGATACTACACCAGAGACTATCACACCTGTGGACTCTGGCAATAGATACTACACCAGAGACCATCGCTCCGCTGGACTGTGGCAACATATACTACACCAGAGACCATCGCACCTGTGGACTCTGGCAATAGATACTACACCAGAGACCGTCGCACATCTGGACTCTGGTAATAGATACTACACCAGAGACCATCGCACCTGTGGACTCTGGCAATAGATACTACACCAGAGACCATCGCACCTGTGGACTCTGGTAATAGATACTACACCAGAGACCATCGCACCTGTGAACTCTGGTAATAGATACTACACCAGAGACCATTGCACCTGCGTAACCTGGTAATAGATACTACACCAGAGACCATCGCACCTGTGGACTCTGGCAATAGATACTACACCAAATACCATCGCACCTGTAGACTCTGGTAATAGATACTACACCAGAGACCATCGCACCTGTGCACTCTGGTAATAGATACTACACCAGAGAAAATCGCACCTGTGGACTCTGGCAATATATACTACACCAGAGACCATCGCACCTGTGGACTCTGGTAATAGATACTACACCAGAGAAAATCACACCTATGGACTCTGGCAATAAATACTACACCAGAGACCATCGCACCTGTGCACTCTGGTAATAGCTACCACACCAGAGACCATCACACCTGTGGACTCTGGTAATAGATACTACACAAGAGACCATCGCACCTGTGGACCCTGGTAATAGATACTACACCAGAGACCATCGCACCTGTGCACTCCGGCAATATATACCACACCTGAGACCATCGCACCTGTGTACTCTAGCAATATATGCTACACCAGACACCATTGCACCTGTGCACTCTGGCAATAGATACAACACCACAGACCATCACACCTGTGGACTCTAGCAATATATGCTACACCAGAGACCATTGCACCAGTGCACTCTGGCAATAGATACTACACCAGAGACCATCGCACCTGATGGACTCTGGTAATAGATACTAAACCAGAGACCATCGCACCTGTGCACTCTGGTAATAGATACTACACCAGAGACCATCGCACCTGTGGACTCTGGCAATATATACTACACCAGAGACCATCGTACCTGTGGACTCTGTTAATAGATACTACACCAGAGAAAATCACACCTGTGGACTCTGGCAATAAATACTACACCAGAGACCATCGCACCTGTGCACTCCGGCAATATATACCACACCTGAGACCATCGCACCTGTGTACTCTAGCAATATATGCTACACCAGACACCATTGTACCTGTGCACTCTGGCAATAGATACAACACCAGAGACCATCGCACCTGTGGACTCTGGCAATATATGCTACACCAGACACCATTGCACCTGTGCACTCTGGCAATAGATACAACACCAGAGACCATCGCACCTGTGGACTCTGGCAATATATGCTACACCAGAGACCATTGCACCTGTGGACTCTGATAATAGATACTACACCAGAGATAATCGCACCTGTGGACTCTGGCAATATATACTACATCAGAGACTATCACACTTGTGGACTCTGGTAATAGATACTACACCTGAGACCATCGTACCTGTGCACTCTGGCAATATATACTACACCAGAGACCATCGCACATGTGGACTCTGGTAATAGATACTGCACCAGAGACCATCGCACCTGTGAACTCTGGTAATAGATACTACACCAGAGACCATTGCACCTGTGGACTCTGGTGATAGATACTACACGAGAGACCATTGCACCTGTGATCTCTGGCAATAGATACTACACCTGAGACCATCGCACCTGTGGACTCTGGTAATAGATACTACACCAGAGACCATCGCACCTGTGAACTCTGGTAATAGATACTACACCAGAGACCATTGCACCTGTGCCCTCTGGCAATATATACTACACCAGAGACCATCGCACTTGTGTACTCTGGCAATATATACTACACCTGAGACCATCGCACCTGTGGACTCTGGTGATAGATACTACATGAGAGACCATTGCACCTGTGATCTCTGACAATATATACTACACCTGAGACCATTGCACCTGTGGACTCTGGTAATAGATACTACACCAGAGACCATTGCACCTGTGCACTGTGGCAATATATACTACACCTGAGAGCATTGCACCTGTGGACTCTGGTGATAGATACTACACTGAGACCATCGCACCTGTGCACTCTGGCAATATATACTACACCAGAGACCATCGCACCTGTGCACTCTGGCAATATATACTACACCTGAGACCATCGCACCTGTGGACTCTGGTTAGAGATACTACACCTGAGACCATCGCACCTGTGGACTCTGGTTATAGATACAACACCAGAGCCCATTGCACCTGTGGACTCTGGCAATATATACTACACCTGAGACCATCGCACCTGTGGACTCTGGCAATATATACTACACCTGAGACCATCGCACCTGTGGACTCTGGTGATAGATACTACACCAGAGACCATTGCACCTGTGCACTCTGGCAATATATACTACACCAGAGACCTTCGCACCTGTGAACTCTGGCAATATATACTACACCTGAGACCATCGCACCTGTGGACTCTAATGATAAATACTTCACCAGAGACCATTGCACCTGTGCACTCTGGCAATAGATACAACACCAGAGCCCATCGCAGCTGTGGACTCTGGCAATATACACTACAACACAGACCATCGCTCCTGTGGACCCTGGTAATAGATACTACACCCAAGACCATTGCACCTGTGCACTCTGGCAATATATACTACACCTGAGACCATCGCACCTGTCGACTCTGGTGATAGATACTACACCTGAGACCATCGCACCTGTGGACTCTGGCAATAGATACTACACCAAATACCATCGCACCTGTAGACTCTGGTAATAGATACTACACCAGAGACCATCGCACCTGTGCACTCTGGTTATAGATACTACACCAGAGAAAATCGCACCTGTGGACTCTGGCAATATATACTACACCAGAGACCATCGTACCTGTGGACTCTGTTAATAGATACTACACCAGAGAAAATCACACCTATGGACTCTGGCAATAAATACTACACCTGAGACCATCGCACCTGTGGACTCTGGTAATAGATACTACACCAGAGAGCATCGCACCTGTGAACTCTGGTAATAGATACTACACCAGAGACCATTGCACCTGTGCCCTCTGGCAATATATACTACACCAGAGACCATCGCACTTGTGTACTCTGGCAATATATACTACACCTGAGACCATCGCACCTGTGGACTCTGGTGATAGATACTACATGAGAGACCATTGCACCTGTGATCTCTGACAATATATACTACACCTGAGACCATTGCACCTGTGGACTCTGGTAATAGATACTACACCAGAGACCATTGCACCTGTGCACTGTGGCAATATATACTACACCTGAGAGCATTGCACCTGTGGACTCTGGTGATAGATACTACACTGAGACCATCGCACCTGTGCACTCTGGCAATATATACTACACCTGAGACCATCGCACCTGTGGACTCTGGTTAGAGATACTACACCTGAGACCATCGCACCTGTGGACTCTGGTTATAGATACAACACCAGAGCCCATTGCACCTGTGGACTCTGGCAATATATACTACACCTGAGACCATCGCACCTGTGGACTCTGGCAATATATACTACACCTGAGACCATCGCACCTGTGGACTCTGGTGATAGATACTACACCAGAGACCATTGCACCTGTGCACTCTGGCAATATATACTACACCAGAGACCTTCGCACCTGTGAACTCTGGCAATATATACTACACCTGAGACCATCGCACCTGTGGACTCTAATGATAAATACTTCACCAGAGACCATTGCACCTGTGCACTCTGGCAATAGATACAACACCAGAGCCCATCGCAGCTGTGGACTCTGGCAATATACACTACAACACAGACCATCGCTCCTGTGGACCCTGGTAATAGATACTACACCCGAGACCATTGCACCTGTGCACTCTGGCAATATATACTACACCTGAGACCATCGCACCTGTCGACTCTGGTGATAGATACTACACCTGAGACCATCGCACCTGTGGACTCTGGCAATAGATACTACACCAAATACCATCGCACCTGTAGACTCTGGTAATAGATACTACACCAGAGACCATCGCACCTGTGCACTCTGGTAATAGATACTACACCAGAGAAAATCGCACCTGTGGACTCTGGCAATATATACTACACCAGAGACCATCGTACCTGTGGACTCTGTTAATAGATACTACACCAGAGAAAATCACACCTATGGACTCTGGCAATAAATACTACACCAGAGACCATCGCACCTGTGCACTCTGGTAATAGCTACCACACCAGAGACCATCACACCTGTGGACTCTGGTAATAGATACTACACAAGAGACCATCGCACCTGTGGACCCTGGTAATAGATACTACACCAGAGACCATCGCACCTGTGCACTCTGGCAATATATACCACACCTGAGACCATCGCACCTGTGTACTCTAGCAATATATGCTACACCAGACACCATTGCACCTGTGCACTCTGGCAATAGATACAACACCAGAGACCATCACACCTGTGGACTCTAGCAATATATGCTACACCAGAGACCATTGCACCAGTGCACTCTGGCAATAGATACTACACCAGAGACCATCGCACCGATGGACTCTGGTAATAGAAACTACACCAGAGACCATCGCACCTGTGGACCCTGGTAATAGATACTACACCAGAGACCATCGCACCTGTGGAGTCTGGCAACATGTTCTGCACCAGAGACCATCAAACAGCCACACACTGGCAATATATACCACACCAGAGACCATCACACAGCCACGCACTGGCAATATATACTACACCAGAGACCATCGCACCTGTGGACTCTTGTAATAGATACTACACCAGAGACCATCGGACCTGTGAACTCTGGTAATAGATACTACAGCAGAGACCATCGCACCTGCGGACCCTGGTAATAGATACTACACCAGAGACCATTGGACCTGTGGACTCTGATAATAGATACTACACCAGAGACAATCGCACCTGTGGACTCTGGCAATAGATACTACACCAGAGACCATCGCACCTGTGGACCCTGGTAATAGATACTACACCAGAGACTATCACACCTGTGGACTCTGGCAATAGATACTACACCAGAGACCATCGCTCCGCTGGACTGTGGCAACATATACTACACCAGAGACCATCGCACCTGTGGACTCTGGCAATAGATACTACACCAGAGACCGTCGCACATCTGGACTCTGGTAATAGATACTACACCAGAGACCATCGCACCTGTGGACTCTGGCAATAGATACTACACCAGAGACCATCGCACCTGTGGACTCTGGTAATAGATACTACCCAGAGACCATCGCACCTGTGAAGTCTGGTAATAGATACTACACCAGAGACCATTGCACCTGCGGACCCTGGTAATAGATACTACACCAGAGACCATCGCACCTGTGGACTCTGGCAATAGATACTACACCAAATACCATCGCACATGTAGACTCTGGTAATAGATACTACACCAGAGACCATCGCACCTGTGCACTCTGGTAATAGATACTACACCAGAGAAAATCGCACCTGTGGACTCTGGCAATATATACTACACCAGAGACCATCGTACCTGTGGACTCTGTTAATAGATACTACACCAGAGAAAATCACACCTATGGACTCTGGCAATAAATACTACACCAGAGACCATCGCACCTGTGCACTCTGGTAATAGCTACCACACCAGAGACCATCACACCTGTGGACTCTGGTAATAGATACTACACAAGAGACCATCGCACCTGTGGACCCTGGTAATAGATACTACACCAGAGACCATCGCACCTGTGCACTCCGGCAATATATACCACACCTGAGTCCATCGCACCTGTGTACTCTAGCAATATATGCTACACCAGACACCATTGCACCTGTGCACTCTGGCAATAGATACAACACCACAGACCATCACACCTGTGGACTCTAGCAATATATGCTACACCAGAGACCATTGCACCAGTGCACTCTGGCAATAGATACTACACCAGAGACCATAGCACCGATGGACTCTGGTAATAGAAACTACACCAGAGACCATCGCACCTGTGCACTCTGGTAATAGATACTACACCAGAGAAAATCGCACCTGTGGACTCTGGCAATATATACTACACCAGAGACCATCGTACCTGTGGACTCTGTTAATAGATACTACACCAGAGAAAATCACACCTATGGACTCTGGCAATAAATACTACACCAGAGACCATCGCACCTGTGCACTCCGGCAATATATACCACACCTGAGACCATCGCACCTGTGTACTCTAGCAATATATGCTACACCAGACACCATTGTACCTGTGCACTCTGGCAATAGCTACCACACCAGAGACCATCACACCTGTGGACTCTAGCAATATATGCTACACCAGAGACCATTGCACCAGTGCACTCTGGCAATAGATACTACACCAGAGACCATCGCACCGATGGACTATGGTAATAGAAACTACACCAGAGACCATCGCACCTGTGGACCCTGGTAATAGATACTACACCAGAGACCATCGCACCTGTGGAGTCTGGCAACATGTTCTGCACCAGAGACCATCAAACAGCCACACACTGGCAATATATACCACACCAGAGACCATTACACAGCCACGCACTGGCAATATATACTACACCAGAGACCATTGCACCTGTGGACTCTTGTAATAGATACTACACCAGAGACCATCGGACCTGTGAACTCTGGTAATAGATACTACAGCAGAGACCATCGCACCTGCGGACCCTGGTAATAGATACTACACCAGAGACCATTGCACCTGTGGACTCTGATAATAGATACTACACCAGAGACAATCGCACCTGTGGACTCTGGCAATAGATACTACACCAGAGACCATCGCACCTGTGGACCCTGGTAATAGATACTACACCAGAGACTATCACACCTGTGGACTCTGGCAATAGATACTACACCAGAGACCATCGCTCCGCTGGACTGTGGCAACATATACTACACCAGAGACCATCGCACCTGTGGACTCTGGTAATAGATACTACACCAGAGACCATTGCACCTGTGCACTGTGGCAATATATACTACACCTGAGAGCATTGCACCTGTGGACTCTGGTGATAGATACTACACTGAGACCATCGCACCTGTGCACTCTGGCAATATATACTACACCAGAGACCATCGCACCTGTGCACTCTGGCAATATATACTACACCTGAGACCATCGCACCTGTGGACTCTGGTTAGAGATACTACACCTGAGACCATCGCACCTGTGGACTCTGGTTATAGATACAACACCAGAGCCCATTGCACCTGTGGACTCTGGCAATATATACTACACCTGAGACCATCGCACCGGTGGACTCTGGCAATATATACTACACCTGAGACCATCGCACCTGTGGACTCTGGTGATAGATACTACACCAGAGACCATTGCACCTGTGCACTCTGGCAATATATACTACACCAGAGACCTTCGCACCTGTGAACTCTGGCAATATATACTACACCTGAGACCATCGCACCTGTGGACTCTAATGATAAATACTACACCAGAGACCATTGCACCTGTGCACTCTGGCAATAGATACAACACCAGAGCCCATCGCACCTGTGGACTCTGGCAATATACACTACAACACAGACCATCGCTCCTGTGGACCCTGGTAATAGATACTACACCCGAGACCATTGCACCTGTGCACTCTGGCAATATATACTACACCTAAGACCATCGCACCTGTCGACTCTGGTGATAGATACTACACCTGAGACCATCGCACCTGTGGACTCTGGCAATAGATACTACACCAAATACCATCGCACCTGTAGACTCTGGTAATAGATACTACACCAGAGACCATCGCACCTGTGCACTCTGGTAATAGATACTACACCAGAGAAAATCGCACCTGTGGACTCTGGCAATATATACTACACCAGAGACCATCGTACCTGTGGACTCTGTTAATAGATACTACACCAGAGAAAATCACACCTATGGACTCTGGCAATAAATACTACACCAGAGACCATCGCACCTGTGCACTCTGGTAATAGCTACCACACCAGAGACCATCACACCTGTGGACTCTGGTAATAGATACTACACAAGAGACCATCGCACCTGTGGACCCTGGTAATAGATACTACACCAGAGACCATCGCACCTGTGCACTCCGGCAATATATACCACACCTGAGACCATCGCACCTGTGTACTCTAGCAATATATGCTACACCAGACACCATTGCACCTGTGCACTCTGGCAATAGATACAACACCAGAGACCATCACACCTGTGGACTCTAGCAATATATGCTACACCAGAGACCATTGCACCAGTGCACTCTGGCAATAGATACTACACCAGAGACCATCGCACCGATGGACTCTGGTAATAGAAACTACACCAGAGACCATCGCACCTGTGGACCCTGGTAATAGATACTACACCAGAGACCATCGCACCTGTGGAGTCTGGCAACATGTTCTGCACCAGAGACCATCAAACAGCCACACACTGGCAATATATACCACACCAGAGACCATCACACAGCCACGCACTGGCAATATATACTACACCAGAGACCATCGCACCTGTGGACTCTTGTAATAGATACTACACCAGAGACCATCGGACCTGTGAACTCTGGTAATAGATACTACAGCAGAGACCATCGCACCTGCGGACCCTGGTAATAGATACTACACCAGAGACCATTGGACCTGTGGACTCTGATAATAGATACTACACCAGAGACAATCGCACCTGTGGACTCTGGCAATAGATACTACACCAGAGACCATCGCACCTGTGGACCCTGGTAATAGATACTACACCAGAGACTATCACACCTGTGGACTCTGGCAATAGATACTACACCAGAGACCATCGCTCCGCTGGACTGTGGCAACATATACTACACCAGAGACCATCGCACCTGTGGACTCTGGCAATAGATACTACACCAGAGACCGTCGCACATCTGGACTCTGGTAATAGATACTACACCAGAGACCATCGCACCTGTGGACTCTGGCAATAGATACTACACCAGAGACCATCGCACCTGTGGACTCTGGTAATAGATACTACCCAGAGACCATCGCACCTGTGAACTCTGGTAATAGATACTACACCAGAGACCATTGCACCTGCGGACCCTGGTAATAGATACTACACCAGAGACCATCGCACCTGTGGACTCTGGCAATAGATACTACACCAAATACCATCACACCTGTAGACTCTGGTAATAGATACTACACCAGAGACCATCGCACCTGTGCACTCTGGTAATAGATACTACACCAGAGAAAATCGCACCTGTGGACTCTGGCAATATATACTACACCAGAGACCATCGTACCTGTGGACTCTGTTAATAGATACTACACCAGAGAAAATCACACCTATGGACTCTGGCAATATATACTACACCAGAGACCATCGCACCTGTGGACTCTGGTAATAGATACTACCAAGAGACCATCGCACCTGTGAACTCTGGTAATAGATACTACCCAGAGACCATCGCACCTGTGAACTCTGGTAATAGATACTACACCAGAGACCATTGCACCTGCGGACCCTGGTAATAAATACTACACCAGAGACCATCGCACCTGTGCACTCTGGTAATAGCTACCACACCAGAGACCATCACACCTGTGGACTCTGGTAATAGATACTACACAAGAGACCATCGCACCTGTGGACCCTGGTAATAGATACTACACCAGAGACCATCGCACCTGTGCACTCCGGCAATATATACCACACCTGAGTCCATCGCACCTGTGTACTCTAGCAATATATGCTACACCAGACACCATTGCACCTGTGCACTCTGGCAATAGATACAACACCACAGACCATCACACCTGTGGACTCTAGCAATATATGCTACACCAGAGACCATTGCACCAGTGCACTCTGGCAATAGATACTACACCAGAGACCATCGCACCGATGGACTCTGGTAATAGAAACTACACCAGAGACCATCGCACCTGTGCACTCTGGTAATAGATACTACACCAGAGAAAATCGCACCTGTGGACTCTGGCAATATATACTACACCAGAGACCATCGTACCTGTGGACTCTGTTAATAGATACTACACCAGAGAAAATCACACCTATGGACTCTGGCAATAAATACTACACCAGAGACCATCGCACCTGTGCACTCCGGCAATATATACCACACCTGAGACCATCGCACCTGTGTACTCTAGCAATATATGCTACACCAGACACCATTGCACCTGTGCACTATGGCAATAGATACAACACCAGAGACCATCACACCTGTGGACTCTAGCAATATATGCTACACCAGAGACCATTGCACCAGTGCACTCTGGCAATAGATACTACACCAGAGACCATCGCACCGATGGACTCTGGTAATAGAAACTACACCAGAGACCATCGCACCTGTGGACCCTGGTAATAGATACTACACCAGAGACCATCGCACCTGTGGAGTCTGGCAACATGTTCTGCACCAGAGACCATCAAACAGCCACACACTGGCAATATATACCACACCAGAGACCATTACACAGCCACGCACTGGCAATATATACTACACCAGAGACCATCGCACCTGTGGACTCTTGTAATAGATACTACACCAGAGACCATCGGACCTGTGAACTCTGGTAATAGATACTACAGCAGAGACCATCGCACCTGCGGTACCCTGGTAATAGATACTACACCAGAGACCATTGCACCTGTGGACTCTGATAATAGATACTACACCAGAGACAATCGCACCTGTGGACTCTGGCAATAGATACTACACCAGAGACCATCGCACCTGTGGACCCTGGTAATAGATACTACACCAGAGACTATCACACCTGTGGACTCTGGCAATAGATACTACACCAGTGACCATCGCTCCGCTGGACTGTGGCAACATATACTACACCAGAGACCATCGCACCTGTGGACTCTGGCAATAGATACTACACCAGAGACCGTCGCACATCTGGACTCGGGTAATAGATACTACACCAGAGACCATTGCACCTGTGGACTCTGGCAATAGATACTACACCAGAGACCATCGCACCTGTGGACTCTGGTAATAGATACTACCCAGAGACCATCGCACCTGTGAACTCTGGTAATAGATACTACACCAGAGACCATTGCACCTGCGGACCCTGGTAATAGATACTACACCAGAGACCATCGCACCTGTGGACCCTGGTAATAGATACTATGCCAGAGACCATCGCACCTGTGGACTCTGGTAATAGATACTACACCAGAGACCATCGCACCTGTGGACTCTGGCAATAGAAACTACACCAGAGACCATCGCACCTGTGGACCCTGGTAATAGATACTACACCAGAGACCATCACACCTGTGGACTCTGGCAATAGATACTACACCAGAGACCATCGCTCCGCTGGACTCTGGCAATATATACTACACCAGAGACCATCGCACCTGTGGACTCTGGCAATAGATACTGTAGGAAGGTGGAATCTGACTGCATGGTTACCCCCACTTTTTTTCCTGGTGTTTAGCTGGTTTTTGACTAGTCTGACTGGGATCCTGCTAATCAGGACCCCAGTTTATCTGCTTTCTCCCTAAATTGGTTGTGTATGTACTTTAGGTACACTTCAGCTTGGATTCTGGGGTACCTTTATCTGTCCCTAGTATATGGTACACCATGTACCCAGGGCATAGGTACCCTAGAGGCCTCCCAGGGGCTGAAGCATGTATTGTGCCACCCGAGAGGCCATTCAAAATGACACCACAGGTCTGCTACTGCAACCTGTGTAAGGAGGTGCATGCACCCCTTACTTAGATATAGGTCAGCTATATCTATTCTAAATCACTACACCTATAAACCTATCAGCCACCCCTATGGCAGGCCTTATCAATCCTGAAGGCAGGGTGCTGGGTTTTGTGTGAGAGGGTGCCCCTGCATGAGCAGAGCACCTCTGCAGCCTTCGGAATCTATTCTCCGGGGTTGTCTGTGATGCAGCCAACCATATATACTTAAGTGCATTATAACCTCGCGGTAAATGCTAACTTTAAAACGGCTGCTTAGAAACATGTCGTGTTTGGTGTCAAACACCTTGGAATCATACCTCCACACCAGTAACTGGTGTGGGAGGTATGATTCCTCCCCTGTAGTACCACTACTATGGGGCACCGGTCTACCCGGTACCAGCTTTCTCGACCTGGGCATCACAAAATGGATGCTGCCAGCCACAGACACGAGTCTGCCCTCCTGCTGCTGAGCCAAGCTCGAGCAGGGAAAGGCTTGACAATAGGTTTCCTGTCACAGGGAGGTGTTACCACTTCCCAGACAGGATTTAGTGTATTGGGGCTGGGTGGGTGCACTCTGAGAGTGTTTGAAGTCTGCACTGGGGGCACATTTGGTGTCCCTGTGCATAGTCCAGTTCAAACCGGTTGCAGGAGCCATTTGCTCCTGCTCTGGCGCGAAACTGGACAAAGGAAATGGGTGTAGCCACCCCTCTGTCCTGACCCTCCCATAGGTGGGTCCCCAGAGTTTGTCCCACCCCTTCCTTGGGTATAAAGTAGGAACCCTGACTACAGGACTTTAGATTTTACCTGGACTAAACTCTGCTACAGAAACCAAGTACCTTCGACGATCTACACTATGCTGGATGACTGAAGAATCTCCCTTGGAGTAAAGGAGTTACTCCCCTGCAGCAGCAGGCTGCTAAACGCATCTGACCGGTTTGCATCTCCCGAGCTCCTGAGGACTCCGAAGATTTCTGCAACACAGGAGGTGGGTTCCCGAGCGTCCCTGAGGTTGATCTGACCTCTCAGCAATTCTGAGGCCTGTAGGAGAGTAGGATCTGCTTCACATGGGTACCCCCACTTTTTGCTGATGCTTCACTGTTTTTCGACTTTAGTCTGGCTGGGGCCCTGCTAATCAGAACCCCAGCTGCTTCCTCTCTAAAATGGTTTCCATGTGCCTTAGGCACATCTCTGATTGGAATCTGGAGTGCCCTTGTAAGTCCCTAGTATATGGTATACTATGTACCCAGGGCATAGGTACCTCAGAGGCCTACCAGGGGCTGCAGCATGTATTGTGCCACCCCTGGAAGGCCATCCAAAATGACACCACAGGTCTGCTACTGCAGCCTGGGTAAGGTGGTGCATGCACCCCTTACTGTGATATAGGTTACCTATATCACTACATACATACACACATATAAACCTATAAGTCACTCCTATGGCAGGCCTTGTCAATCCTGAAGGCAGAGTGCTTGGTTCCTATGTGAGAGGGTGCCTCTGCATGAGCAGAGCCCCTCTGCAGCGTTCGGAGACCCTTCTCTGATGCTGTTTGTAGTGCAGCCTGACCATATACTCTTAAGCGCATTATAACCTCGCGTTAAATGCTAACTTTGGGATGGCTGCACGGAAACATGTCGTGTTTGGTGTCAAACATCTTGGAATACTACCCCCCGCCAGTTCTGGCGGCGGGGTAGCATTCCACCCTTCTAGAGGGAGAGACATGTACACACCGGCCTGCCCGGTAACTTCTTTCCAAGCCCTGGCATCACAAAATGGATGCCGCTGCCACAGACACGGGTCTGGCCTCCTGCTGCTGACTGAAACTCCGGCAGGGGAGGCCTGGACAATAGGTTTCCTGTCCCAGGGAGGTGTAACCACCTCCCCAGACAGGATAGTGTGTATTGGGGCTGGGCGGGAGCACTCTCTGGTGCTTTGAAGTCCTGCACTGTGGACACACTTGGTGTCCCTGTGCATACCCCAGTTCAAACTGGTTCAGGGGCTTCCAGCCCCTGCTCTGGTGCGAAACTGGACAAAGGGAATGGGTGTAACCACCCCTCTTCCCTGACCCTCCCATAGGTGGGTCCCCAGAGTATGTCCAACCCCTAACTTAGTATAAGTATGGGACCCCAGTCCTTAGGACTTTAGATTTACCTGGACGAAACTCTGATACAGAATCCTGGACCTTCGACGCTCTACTTTAAGATTAGAGGACTGAAGAATCTCCCTTGGGGTCAAGGAGTGACTCCCCTGCTTGGCAGGCACCAACGAAGCAATTGTCCGGTCTGCATCGCTGAAGCTCCCGCCGGACGCCGAAGTCTTTGCATCATCAGAGGTGGATTTCCAGACTTCTCCGAGGCTGCCCTGAGTCCCCAGCAAAGCTGATGCCCGTAGCTGTCGTGGGTAACGTGGAACCATGACCCCTGGACACCGAGCGCATTTGCAAGTGCATCCTCTTCCTGGTCTCCCACGAAGTTGTGCTTTGGGCTCCGAGTAGCCCCAGCCTCCAGCACCGACTGCACCGAAGATCACTGGCCTCCACTCCACGAGTGTCCCGTGAGCCAGCTCTAAGTGCGTCCACTTGAGGCTCCTTCGCGGTCGCTAGTCCGTTGGCTAGTAGGCCCTCCCGAAGGCCAATCTTCTTCTGCTTGGGCTTCCCTGGTTGCTCCAGGCGTGCCCTGACTTACCCTCGCTGGGTGAGTCCACCAGACCTTGCTGGTCTGCACCACCGTCCTTCTTCTATTTCCACAAGACTTGCCGTTGCCAAGGCTTGTTGGGTCCAATCCGGTCGCCGACACCTCAGCAATCGACAGACATCGTGGGCAGCTCGAATCCAGCTCCCGGTCATCGTCGACACCTCCTGGACCTCGTGGCTGAAGAGTCAAGATGACCGTCAACCTACCTGAAGCACCCGACATCGGTGGGCATCCGCTCATCGCCTTCCTGGTCACTGGCTAGTGACCCAGACTCTGTCCCCTCTGCTTTCAGGTTCTTCAGATCTTCGATCCACCTTTGGATCCACCCGAACACTTTCGACTTGGCCGCCAGCAGCACTTTGCAGCAGATCGCCATTGAAAGCGACGACGAAACCCGACCCCGAAAGACACCTATGCACCCGGCTTCCCTGGGTGAGGTAACTCGAGTACTCCGGTGCTCCAGTGGGTATAGACTCTAGAACAACCCAGTTCTAAAGGGGTTTGCTCCAAGTCCTCCTCTAAGTGTCCCTTTTCTTTAAAATTCCAACCGCGACTTTCCCCATAGAAGTCAACGGCGATTCGCGGCTGTGTTCTCACACTGCACGCGTCCCCCGTGGGTCCCCTGTGTCACTACCTTGGGTGGTTCCTTGTGGTCCAAGCACTTCTACAGGCTCTAGGCCTTGTGTCTAGCTCAGTCGTGGTTCTTATACCACTTTATTGGTATATGGTTTGGTACGCCCCTAGGGCTCAAACGTGTATTTGTGCTATTACTGTTGATAACTAACTTATAACTTATGTACTTCGAACTCTAGCCTCATAAAGAGACTAGAGGGGTGTGTTTAGCAATAAATACATATATTTTGAATATATACCTGGTGTGGTCCTCTTTCATTTGGTCACTCAAGAGATTATAGACTGGTAAAACAAGCTGCTTTACATTCCTTCAAGACTTAGCCTGAAGGCTGCTCTCCATAGCTACCACTAGGATAGCTTTCAATAAAGGTTGTCTTTAACCTATCTCCAATAAGGGGTTGTTTGGACTGGTGCAAGGTGCCCACTATAATTAGTGGACAGCATATACCAGGCCAACTTCTCACATTGGTGTGCAGCGTGTGGGATTCCAGCTTGCTATTGTTTTACCAGATAATCTCAATTGAATTGATCAACTGAAAACCACTAAGGGTACCTAAGGTACATATAAATCAAGCTTAGTAATACAGTAAGTTCTACTGAACTTAGAGTTGTGTGTTAAGGGATAGCACACCCTTTCTACAACTCAAGAGAGTTTAGTAGGCCACACTAGAGTAGGTAGTGCATACACCACACCTCACTAGTAATGTCTTCAAAGCCAGGACCCAGTGAGTCCTTGCCAGAAGCCAGTGGGCTTCTTCCCTCCAAGTATGATAATCTCCCATTCTTGGAATTGAGAGCATTGTGCAATACTAGGAAGCTGAAGGCAGGCAAAAGTGCCAGCACCCAACACCTCAGGGAGGTGCTACTGGCTGATGATCTCAGCAGGCCCCTAGGGTCTGAAGGGGTAGGCAGAGAGGGTGGGGCAGAAAATGAGGAAGGGGTCAGGGGTGAAGAAACCCAGGGCCCCCCTCTGAAACTGGCCAGGAAGGTGAAAATGACCTTGACCTGGAAAACCCAATTCCTCCTGTGGAGGAGGAGGAGGGATCAGAATGACCTCCCCTTTGCCCCCCAGGAAGAGTTGTGAGTGTGCCCAGAAGGACTAGATCTCCTTCTCAGGAGTCTAACCACTCTGACACCTCAGTAGGGACCTCTGTCTCCTCTCATGGAAGGGAATCCTCTCATGAGAGGAGGAAGAGACTGATTCAGTATGAGCAAGCCCAGCTTGAACTCAGAAAACAGCAATTGGCTATAGACAGGAGTCCCTAGATCTCTATAGAGAGAGAAAAAGTTGGGACTAGAGTCCCATGGTGGCAGCAATTTCCCCAGAGATAGGGAAAGGTCTTATGACCATAGAAACCTGAGCAAGATTGTCCCTCCCTACCAGAGTGGGGATGACATCCACAAATGGATAACTGCACTGGAGAGGGCCTGTAAAGTACAGAGGGTCCCTCAGGAGCAGTGGGCAGCAATCTTGTGGCTCTCCTTTGCAGACAAAGGTAGAGACAAGCTCCTCACTGTAAGAGAAGAGGATGCTGACAATTACAAAGTCTTGAAGAGTGCTCTGATTGATGGGTTTGGCCTAACAACTGAACAATACAGGTTAAAGTTCAGAGATACCCAAAAGCACAGACTCAAGACTGGGTGGACTATGTGGATTGTTCTGCTAAGGCTCTGGAAGGTTGGTTGATGGGCAGTAAGGTATGTGACTTCACAGGATTGTACAATCTTATCATGAGGGAGCAGATTCTTAATAACTGTCAAAATCAGCTGTTGCATCAGTACCTGGTGGACTCTGATCTGACCTCTCCCCAAGAATTGGGAAAGAAGGCAGACAAATGGGTCAGAACCAGGGTGAGGCAGAAGGTACAGAACCAAGGTGGTGACCCAAAGAAGCAAGATTCTAAGAACTCTGATAAGGGTGGGGAGAAGGGTAAAGACCAGAAGTCTTCACAAGGCCCCCAAAAATCTTCTTCAGGTGGGGATTCACAGTCTAACAAAGGGAAAGGCCAAAAGAAACCATGGTGCAAGGTCTGTAAGCAAAAGACCCACTGGACCAGTGATTGCACCAAGTCCAAAGACTCTACTCCAGCCCCCACCAATGCCCCTAAGGCACCTGCTCCCCCTAGTGCAGTTACAGTTGGTGGTGGGACTACACAAGCCAAGGGTTTAGTAGGGTTGACCCTGGGTAAGGAGATGAGCTCTGACCTAGTCAGAGAACTCACTCAGGCTGTCCTAGTCTGTGATGGAGGCATGGATGTGACCTCCTCTGTGAGTCCCAGTAATCTGGGCAAGTACAGGCAACAGCCCTTAATCAATGGAAAAGAGGCTTTGGCATTTAGGGACACAGGAGCAAGTGTCACCATGGTGACACAAGATCTTGTGGATCCTGGGCAGATTATACTTGGTGAAATGTACCAAGTGACCAATGCTAGCAACGTCAGAACAGACCATACTCTGGCAGTTGTTAACTTCTCCTGGGGAGGGGTAACTGGCCTTAAGAAGGTTGTGGTAAGTGCAGACCTACCAGTTGAATGCTTGCTTGGCAATGATCTAGAAACTTCAGCTTGGGCAGAAGTGGAGCTCAGGACCCATGCAGAAATGCTGGGCATCCCTGCAGATGTGTTTGCTGTGACCAGGTCACAGGCCAAAATGTCTAACACTGAACAGGCCTTGGATTCTGGAATAATGGACCAAGTGCCCTCCAAGAAGAGGAGTAGTAGGGTAAAGGCAGTGCCTTCCCCCTTGGCTCAGAAGGAAGATCAGTCTCTTCAGGGAGATGATCTCAGTCCTGAGGAAGGAACTGTCTCAGAGGAGCTTGAGCCTGACCAGGTTGAGTTCTTGGGGACAGGGGGCCCTTCCAGGGCAGATCTGAGCCAGGAGCAGCAGAGCTGCCCCTCTCTTGAACCCCTCAGACAGCAAGCTGCTGCTGAGGCTGCTGGGAAAGCTAGTGGTCCCCATACAGTGTATTGGGATGATGGACTCTTGTACTCAGAGTGTAGAGACCCCAAGCCTGGTGCCACCAGGAGGTTGGTTATACCTCTGAAGTTCAGGGGCTTCCTATTGACCCTAGCCCATGACATTCCCTTAGCAGGTCACCTGGGCCAGAACAAGACTTGGGACAGAATTGTCCCTCACTTTCACTGGCCCCACATGTCTGAAGACACCAAGGAGTTTTGTCGCTCCTGTGTAACCTGCCAGGCCAGTGGCAAGGCAGGTGGCACTACAAAGGCCCCCTGATACCACTACCTGTGGTGGGGGTTCCCTTTGAAAGGGTGGGGATTGACATTGTTGGTCCCATGGATCCCCAAACAGCATCTGGGCACAGGTTTATCCTGGTGGTAGTGGATCATGCCACCAGGTACCCAGAGGCTATTCCCCTTAGGACCACTACAGCACCTGTGGTGGCAAGAGCCCTCCTGGGAATTTTCTCAAGAGTGGGCTTCCTAAGGAGGTTGTATCAGACAGGGGTGCTAACTTTATGTCTGGATACTTAAAAGCAATGTGGAAGGAGTGTGGAGTGACTTACAAGTTCACCACACCCTATCACCCACAATGCAATGGTTTAGTTGAGAGATTCAACAAAACCTTGAAGGGCATGATTAAAGGGCTCCCTGGGAAGCTTAGGCGAAGATGGGACATACTCTTGCCCTGCCTTTTATTTGCATACAGGGAGGTGCCTCAAAAGGGGGTTGGCTACAGCCCTTTTGAACTTTTGTTTGGTCACCCTGTCAGAGGTCCATTTGTTAAAGATTGCAGGAATCGCTGTTAGCATGAGCTGAAAGCCATTTTGTACTTGGCAGCCATTTTAGTTAGCCATGTGCTCGCCATGTGCTTTCTCCTTCTTCCAGAGTCTTGCACATGCTCAGAGAGGCCTAGCTGGTAGAATGCACCTGCTCCTAGTATAGAACTGTCAAGCTATTCTTACTCATGTAAGCAGTTTAGTCTCCCCTCCCACTTTGTGGAGCAAGCAAATTTTGTATGCCCATATTAGTCAATAAGCATGCTTGTATGTGCTAGGACCTCCCCTTGATTTTATGCTGACTATATAACAAATGCATATATAAGGACCCTGTTCTCTGCACTCATTAGAATGCCTCCTACAGTGGCCTGCGGGTACCGTAAGATGCAATCTCCCTCATCTGAGGTTAATAAAACATGTTTTTTTGATATTACAGCTTCTGTGCCAATCTCTTCTTTGTTGGTCTTAAGGACCAGATGTATCAGTGAACCCCTAAGAAGGTTTTTATTTCTACAAATGGCGCCCGAATAGGGACTCATCGGTGCAGCGGCTATCCAAGGGAGTGGTCTTGAAGGGAGACAGGAATCTACTGAGGAGTACAGGACAGGAATCTACTGAGGAGGTACCCAGCGCACGGAGATTGTTTTGTTTTCCAGCCCAGTATATTTCTGGTCTTCCTGATCTGATCCTCCAAGTGTTTGCCGCTCCCGACTGAGAACTTCTTTGGCGTGAGTATTTTAAAACGACCGTTAGGTCACTCAGAACTTGGCAGTTGGAACCTGGACACCATTTGATTGGTAAGAGCCGTTTTGCGGCACTTGCTGTTGGTTTGATGCCTTTGATTGGTAAGGTAGTTTTAGTAACACTTACTGTGGCTTTGTTTGTATGATTGGCCAATTTTGGAATTTGTTTTGTAAGTTATATATGCATTGCAATTCATATAGGCAGGTAATGAGGAGATTTTTCTCAACTTTGAAAATTTGAACGACACACATTGTGTTAAGTGTCACTTGGAGTATAATATTATATATGCTATAATATTTTTGGCATGCCTGCTTCTAGCACACTTTGTTGAAAGTGTTGCTGTTTTGGAGGTACCGATATGGATTTAGTAAGTACTTAGTTGACTCCCCTCAGAGGGGATACCTAAATAGGTTCACGTATAGTAAAAAGATATTTCTTCCTTGGTGACTAAGTACCCCATGGAACTAAATATGTACATAAAACGGATCCGGATCTGCGCACTTAGTAACATTCATAAGTGGTGATATGCAGAGCGCTTTTTGAGTGTTCTACCAGCCAAAACTGGCGAATTTGGTGTATTTTGGCTTCTTGACCATGGAACAGTTTTTTGGGCTACTTTTGAGAGCTCTTCTTGTAAATATGACTTACAATTAGTATTTACAAATAGGTTGGTCTTGCGTACACTTTGTAAGCTGTCCTAAGTATTGATTTGTGGGTTCAATGTGTGTTTAAATGTCTATGTGGGGTTTTTGGTTTGACATTGGTAATACTTGTGTGAGTACTCTGTTTACGAATGGCTAGCTTTAAGCGCGCTGTGTTGTGTCCTTCTGTAACTGTCTGAATGAGCTCAATGAGTTTGTTTATGTTTTTTTTGCTGTCATTATTCTGTTATGCAAAATGTCATTTAGTTACTTACATATTAAATAAAAATCCAGAAATAAATTATGTAACATATGCTAAACAGCTGCATGTTACTATTAAATTGACAGAGTAAGACACTATACATGTGTGCAACTTGCCACAATGCTAAACATAAAATTAGAATTCGTATTCAATAGGATTAAAATAGGCCTCATACAGAGAGGTAGAAAAACGAAATTGTGTGTTTTGTAATCAATAGACTTAAATACACAATGTTACAGCCTTTTCTTTAAATACATTGTATTAGACATTAAAAGGCATGCACATCATTTGAGTGAATTTGGTTGTTGCTGAACTAAATACACATTATAGAAAGATAGATTTGACTGCATTGAAATGCCTCAGTTTTTAAATAGACTGTGACATGCTTTTCTCTCAGCACCCGAGAAAAAGCTTTCCAACAGCTGTGTTTAAACTGACTAACTGAACAGCAACCGTTTGACACAGCAAATGGGGATTTAACTCTGTCAGGGTATTTCAAATAATAAAGGGTTTTTTTCCTGAGAAAGGCGTGCAAATTCGATGCCTGCTGACAAACAACAGCTGCATAAATAGCATATGGCTATTCCTGCTCACGGCCACAGACAGGAATGCTGAGTCAGCGATATTTTAAGTCAGTGTAAACCTGGTATACAGGGCCTGCCCTATTTTAAAAGTTTCTAAAACACCAGTTTCATTATTTTGGATAACAGAGAACAAAATTGAAAGTAGGGATTTCCTTTCTTAATGCCTTCTTTACATAAGTATATCTGTGGTTCCGATGTTAAATGATAACTGTCCATTAAAAGTGGCGCAGACTTTTCCTGTTTCAAGTAAGGCTTCTGTGCTTAGGGTTATGAATGAATGTGTTTAAATATGATAGGCTACGAATGAAGCTTGCTTTTCCAATGTGGAATCATCAAAATGGTTGGTTTTGATTGATAAAAAATAATAATTATTATATGGACAAAATATATTGTTAAAAACAAATGCTTTAAATTCGTTTTTTCATCTTTATAAAGCCTAATCATCATACTGTGAATTTCTAGCATCAAAGTTGAATTTAAGCAGTGCTGTACCGAGAAAAAGGGAACTTAAATGTGAAATGTCACTTTACCCAGCCGTACAAAACTCATTTTTATAAGGGTATATCTTATACATTTCTGATTTCCCATTCCTGAGCTATCTAGAGAACACTCTGGGGGTTCCTATTATGCAAAAATATTGTAGGATATTCATTTTTAAGTGCCCCTACCACCAAAGTCGAAATTGAGCTAAATTCACAATTTTACAAGCAGTTCTACCACTCAAGGCAGTTTTAACGTGCTCTTAGGCTTCCATAAAAGTATACATATGCAAGTATAAAATAAACAGCTGCCTCTGCATTACTAGATTGCACACCACTGTACATAAATGAAAATAAGTATAGGACTGCTTTTCGCTGTGATTCTCCAGAGTTGCTTTGCATTACAAAACCGCATGGCAAGCCTTGCACGCAAAAATGAGCAGCTGCTGAACGGGTCAAAGGTCAGAGTTCTGCATTTAGCAACTTAGCAGGCTGAAGGGTAATGTTTGCTTGGAACACTTCGACCTTCGAAAGATTTTTTGAAAGACGAGATGATAGCGCAAAGAGAGAAAGAGAAGCTTTGCTTCCTATTTTTGGCAAACACACGTTTTGCGCAGTCCTATGCCACGAAGGAAAACAACCCTCAGTTGAACATTGATCTGCCAGGTATATCAAAATAATGGTTTTAGTTTAAAGAATACTGTGTAGGGGCTATGATAAGGAAGAAATGGATTTTAGTTTGCATTCATGCGCCCTCATGTTAATCTAGTACAATTGCTGTAGAAATTGGTTTAAAGTTAACTCAATTTGCATTGTGTTAGACTGAATCAGAGAATAGCCACTTTCTAAGATATCTCCTACAAGTTTGTTTGTGCCTAGTTGCTACAAATAGGGGTTGAAAGTGTTGACAGAAGTAAAACCTGTTTCAGGTTTTCCTACTGTCAAAATGGGGGAAGGAGGCTAGCTCCTCTACAAATTAAGAGTAGGCAAAATTATGTTTTCTCTCTTCTTTTTCTCACTTTTTTGAGTCTGTCTAAAGCTGTCTAGGAAATGGCCATGTGACAGTTAAGGCACTTTGCATTGTTCATAAGGCGGCACACAAAATGGGGCCTAAACCATTACAGAGAATGTTTACTTGGTACTCCACAGCTAGAAGTCTTCGTTCCTTGGCAGCCCACCTAGTATGTACCCCACGAGTCAAGAAAACCCGACTAGGAGGTAGATCATTTGGCTATGCAGCCGCAAGGCTATGGAATGAACTACCAAGTGAACTCAGACAGACTGATGACTAACTGCAGTTTAGAAAAAGCTAAAAACCAGGCTCTTTCCAAAAGAATAGCCTTGAGAGATTGGCGCATGATGATTCATAGTTTTATAGCTGCACAGTGATTTAGGTAATCCCAGCGCCAGGATGCCCGTTGGGTGACAGCTGCGCTATATAAATGCTACTTACAATTACAATTACAATTGGCTATTCTGTAATACTGTTTTAAAATTGTTAGAATTAATAAAAAGATGAAACACATAAGCTATGTTACTGCCCATCCTGTATGAAAGAATGAGTAGAACAGATTGATGTTCCCTTATTTGATCTTTAAGGAAAATTGTATAGTGGGGGTTTCTGTTCAAAAATCTCAGGTGGCAACACTATTATTGTTTATGTTATTCTCATGTTCTATACAGTTTTGCAAGGGCATTGCTAGTCTTTTATTAGCTAGTCTCTGTAAATAAGCTGACAGCCCTTATTAGAGCTGGAGATAGGGTTTTTTTCCTTTTGAAAATGATGTTGCATAGTCCAGATCGTGAAAAGTACAATGCAGGAAAGACGCTCATGTGATCCTTAGCAAACATTTTGAAGGAAAATATTGTTTTATAGGAATTTGTTTGTCATAACATGTTCTGCTGGAGAAAAAGTACTCACTATGTTGAAGTTTAGTTCTTTTTGCAATAAGAATCCCTGTTAAATTAGCAGTTTTAGATTTTCCTGCTGCACCTATAACATGAGAGCATGGTCCTAAGCATAACATGTAAGAGAAATTATTTTACAAGTGTCTGCAGTCCTGTACAAGTAATGTAAAATCTATGAGTAAAAGTGTAGAACATTTCCTTTTTCTTGAGGGTTCTTCAGATTAGTAATATAGGAATACACCAATATAAGTATTTGGAGTATGTCTGTATTGTTTTTCTCTTTTCCTCAGAATTTAGTAAATGAACACAGACTTCCTTGGCTGCTTGGGATTGGGTGATGTATTACTCTTGTCAGTTCACCAAAACGTTCCTTTTATACTTGCCAATAGGTCCAGGGTTTTCTACTCTCAGATAGATGAAGTGGTTCTTGGGTGCCTTGCTAATGTATGGGGCGCCCCAAGACTAAGGAAGTATTCTGAGACTATCCTCTCTGTTGTTAGATTATTTCTGTGCCTTGTCTAAAGACCTCTTGTTCTGTCCACCAATAGATATTTGCTGCCTTACAACCATTGCCAGAGGGGCCCGGACATCAGATCCAGCCTGGGAGTCAGCGCCACTGCAGCTTGAAGCCAAAGTGAAAGGAACCAGCATAGGCGTTGCTGGCAACTAGGACCTCAGTGAAGTCGGAAGCACTGGGACGTGAAGTGTGTACCCCTGCCACTGTCTTGGGCGAAAGACGGGGTTACAAATCAGGATGGAGAAATCTTTGTGTGGATCCAGTTTTTGATGCCCAGCTGAGAGAGTCACAGAACGACAAGGACGGCAAGGAGGCTTTTGCTTGAGGTGACCCCCTTTGAAACAAGGGTTGCTTCAGGCCTCTTGAGTCCTGGTCCCAAAGTGAATGCAAGTCTACGCCTTTGTTTGTTGATCAAGAGATGCCCGAGCATACTGGATGCAATTTGTGCCCCAACAAATGAGCAGTGCGCCAGAGGTGCAAATACAGGAGTTAGGGAAGGACTTGAGTTTAGGGTACAGGTGCTATGCCCTTGGTGCCTGTTAGATTAAAGTGAAGAAAACTGGTGCACTGCCTGAGACACTGGACAGGATCATTGAGGGTATTTGCCCTGGGGGGTGATTGCCCGATCCTGAAAGAAAGACTTTTTCTTCTCTGTGATTCTTGAGTTGCGAGTTGTGCAGCTCCACCGTGGGAACAACAAGAGCCTGCCTGTGAGGCTCAAACGGACACAGGGAGAAGACTCCCCTCTGGCTGGTTGGTTTTAGAACTTTCCCAAGGACTCTTTTTTTGTTAGTAATGTACCCCTTTGGTCATCCCATTTTTGAGGAGGAGCAGCCCTTTGCGGCTCCTTGTCCTAATTCCTATGGTCTTGTGTGGTCCTCCTGGTCCCCCGGAGCCACAATTGTTTTTTGTAATAATATGTCTGATTGCTTTAATATTTTTTAAGAGTAATGTTTATTCTGCACGAGAAAAGTTCATCTGAGCATGTTACTTTACTCTTTTCTTAAGTATATTTATTGATAATTCAACCCTCATAAAATACTGAGAAAGTCTATTGAAAATGTTTTTATTAGGTATGTGCTGTTGGCTATTTTTAAATTGATTTGACGAGCCCCCATCAGAGCCCTGAAACTTAAAATTAGACTAGATGGTTTTGGTATTTGCTTTCTGCTTAGGATTGGAAAATATTGAGATTTCTGTTTGAGATAATAGTCATTATTCTCTCTTGCTACCTGTATGACCCAATGCTCTGTTCACTTTGTACTCCTGCTTATACCTTGTATATACCTGCTTAATGAAATGTTTAGAATGTAAATGCCCACCTAGCATAGGATGTTGATGAATTTATGAGAAGAAAATGTGCAAAATATTTTCTATGTCTCTACTAGATCATGGCAATGTCTTTAGCTCATGCTAAAAGGATCGTCTGTTAAAGATTGCAGGAATCGCTGTTAGCATGAGCTGAAAGCCATTTTGTACTTGGCAGCCATTTTAGTTAGCCATGTGCTCGCCATGTGCTTTCTCCCTCTTCCAGAGTCTTGCACATGCTCAGAGAGGCCTAGCTGGTAGAATGCACCTGCTCCTAGTATAGAACTGTCAAGCTATTCTTACTCATGTAAGCAGTTTAGTCTCCCCTCCCACTTTGTGGAGCAAGCAAATTTTGTATGCCCATATTAGTCAATAAGCATGCTTGTATGTGCTAGGACCTCCCTTGATTTTATGCTGACTATATAACAAATGCATATATAAGGACCCTGTTCTCTGCACTCATTAGAATGCCTCCTACAGTGGCCTGCGGGTACCGTAAGATGCAATCTCCCTCATCTGAGGTTAATAAAACATGTTTTTTTGATATTACAGCTTCTGTGCCAATCTCTTCTTTGTTGGTCTTAAGGACCAGATGTATCAGTGAACCCCTAAGAAGGTTTTTATTTCTACACATTGTGCTTGGTGAAGGAAGGATGGGAGTTACCTCTCAAGCCCCCAAAGCAAGAAATAGTGGACTATGTACTTGGTCTCCGCTCCAGGATGGCTGAGTACATGAAAAAGGCAACTAAAAACCTTGAGGCTAGCCAGGAACTGCAAAAAGCCTGGCATGACCAAAGGCTGTACTGACTGTTTACCAGCCAGGACAGAAGGTGTGGGTGTTGGAGCCAGTGGGCCCAGCAGCTCTCCAAGACAAATGGAGTGGACCCCATACCATTGTTGAACAGAAGGGTGAGGTTACCTATTTGGTGGACCTAGGAACACCCAGGAGTCCCCACAGGGTTCTCCATGTCAACAGGTTAAAACCATATGTGGACAGGGCAGACATGGGCTTGCTCATGGCTACTGATGAGGGACAGGAGGAAGAGAGTGACCCACTCCCTGACCTGCTCTCACAGAACCCTGATGATGGGTCAGTGGATGGCGTAGCCTTGGCAGGCAGCCTCACTGCCCAGCAGCAAACTGATTGCAGACAGGTGCTCAATCAGTTCAGGCACATATTCTCACTGACACCCAGTCAGACCACCTGGTGCACTCATGAAGTGGACACTGGGGACAGTCTGCCTATTAAAAATAAGATTTATAGGCAACCTGACCATGTCAGGGACTGTATCAGGACAGAAGTCCAGAAGATGTTGGATTTGGGAGTTATTGAACCCTCAGATAGCCCTTGGGCTAGTCCAGTGGTCCTTGTGCCAAAACCTCACACCAATGGTGGGAAAAGAGAGATGAGGTTTTGTGTGGACTACAGGGGTCTCAATGCAGTCACTAGGACTGATGCCCATCCAATACCTAGGGCAGATGAGCTAATAGACACTTTGGCCTCAGCCAAGTATCTAAGCACATTTGATCTGACAGCTAGCTGGCAGATCAGACTAGCTGATGATGCAAAGCCAAAGACAGCATTCTCAACCCCTAGTGGGCATTATCAATTTGTGGTGATGCCCTTTGGTCTGAAGAATGCACCTGCCACTTTTCAGAGGTTGGTGAACACAGTCCTTACAGGTCTGGAAGCCTATAGTGCAGCATATCTAGATGATATTGCTGTCTTTAGCTCCACCTGGGAGGATCACCTGGTCTACCTCAGAAATGTTTTGCAGGCCCTGCAGAAAGCAGGCCTGACTATCAAGGCCACCAAGTGCCAGATAGGGCAGAGTCAGGTTGTGTACCTGGGCCACCTTGTGGGTGGAGGCCAGGTTCAACCACTTGCAGAGCAAGATCCAGACCATCATGGACTGGACTGCTCCAACTACCCAGACTCAGGTGAGAGCCTTTTAGGCCTGACTGGGTACTATAGGAGATTTGTCAAGGAGTATGGATCAATAGTGACACCCGTGAATGACTTAACTTCCAAGAAAATGCCCAAAAAGGTTCAGTGGACAGTTAGCTGTCACAAGGCATTTGATGACCTAAAGCAGGCCATGTGCACTGCTCCCATTCTACAGAGTCCTAATTACTCCAAGAAGTTCATTGTCCAAACAGATGCATCTGAATTAGGGGTAGGGGCTGTACTGTCACAATTGAATGATGAAGGTCAGGATCAGCCAGTAGCTTTTATAAGCAGAAGGCTGACCCCTAGAGAGAAACGTTGGTCAGCCATAGAGAGGGAGGCCTTTGCTGTGGTCTGGGCTCTGAAGAAGTTGAGGCCATACTTGTTTGGTACTCACTTCCTTGTTCAAACAGACCATAAGCCCCTCTTATGGCTAAAACAAATGAAGGGTGAAAACCCCAAACTGCTTAGGTGGTCCATTTCCCTACAGGGGATGGACTTCACAGTGGAACATAGACCTGGGAGTAACCATGCCAATGCAGATGGACTCTCTAGGTACTTCCACTTAGAACATGAAGACTTAACTGGACAAGGTTAGTTTAATGTCCCTACGTTTGGGGGGGTTGTGTAGGAGAGTAGGATCTGCTTCACATGGGTACCCCCACTTTTTGCTGATGCTTCACTGTTTTTCGACTTTAGTCTGGCTGGGGCCCTGCTAATCAGAACCCCAGCCTAGCTGCTTCCTCTCTAAAATGGTTTCCATGTGCCTTAGGCACATCTCTGATTGGAATCTGGAGTGCCCTTGTAAGTCCCTAGTATATGGTATACTATGTACCCAGGGCATAGGTACCTCAGAGGCCTGCCAGGGGCTGAAGCATGTATTGTGCCACCCCTGGAAGGCCATCCAAAATGACACCACAGGTCTGCTACTGCAGCCTGGGTAAGGTGGAGCATGCACCCCTTACTGTGATATAGGCTACCTATATCACTACATACATACACACATATAAACCTATAAGTCACTCCTATGGCAGGCCTTGTCAATCCTGAAGGCAGAGTGCGTGGTTCCTATGTGAGAGGGTGCCTCTGCATGAGCAGGGCCCCTCTGCAGCGTTCGGAGACCCTTCTCTGATGCTGTTTGTAGTGCAGCCTGACCATATACTCTTAAGCGCATTATAACCTCGCGTTAAATGCTAACTTTGGGATGGCTGCACGGAAACATGTCGTGTTTGGTGTCAAACATCTTGGAATACTACCCCCCGCCAGTTCTGGCAGCGGGGGTAGCATTCCACCCTTCTAGAGGGAGAGACATGTACACACCGGCCTGCCCGGTAACTTACTTTCCAGAGCCCTGGCATCACAAAATGGATGCCGCTGCCACAGACACGGGTCTGGCCTCCTGCTGCTGACTGAAACTCCGGCAGGGGAGGCCTGGACAATAGGTTTCCTGTCCCAGGGAGGTGTAACCACCTCCCCAGACAGGATAATGTGTATTGGGGCTGGGCGGGAGCACTCTCTGGTGCTTTGAAGTCCTGCACTGGGGACACATTTGGTGTCCCTGTGCATACCCCAGTTCAAACCGGCTCAGGGGCTTCCAGCCCCTGCTCTGGCACGAAACTGGACAAAGGGAATGGGTGTAACCACCCCTCTGCCCTGACCCTCCCATAGGTGGGTCCACAGAGTATGTCCAACCCCCTACCTTAGTATAAGTATGGGACCCCAGTCCTTAGGACTTTAGATTAACCTGGACGAAACTCTGATTCAGAATCCTGGACCTTCGACGCTCTACTTCACGATTAGAGGACTGAAGAATCTCCTTGGGGTCAAGGAGTGACTCCCCTGCTTGGCAGGCACCAACGAAGCAACTGTCCGGTCTGCATCGCTGAAGCTTCCGCCGGACGCCAAAGTCTTTGCATCACCAGAGGTGGATTTCCAGACTTCCCCGAGGCTGCCCTGAGTCCCCAGCAAAGCTGAGGCCCGTAGCTGTCGTGGGTAACGTGGAACCGTGACCCCTGGACACCGAGCGCATTTGCAAGTGCATCCTCTTCCTGGTCTCCCACGAAGTTGTGCTTTGGGCTCCGAGTATCCCCCGCCTCCAGCACCTACTACACTGAAGATCACTGGCCTCCACTCCACGAGTGTCCCGTGAGCCAGCTCTAAGTGTGTCCACTCGAGGCTCCTTCGCGGTCGCTAGTCCGTTGGCTAGTAGGCCCTCCCGAAGGCCAATCTTCTTCTGCTTGGGCTTCCCTGGTTGCTCCAGGCGTGCCCTGACTTACCCTTGCTGGGTGAGTCCCACAGACCTTGCTGGTCTGCACCACCGTCCTTCTTCTATTTCCACGAGACTTGCCGTTGCCAAGGCTTGTTGGGTCCAATCCGGTCGCTGACACCTCAGCAATCGACAGACGTCGTGAGCAGCTCGAATCCAGCTCTTGGTTGTCGTCGACGCCTCCTGGACCTCGTGGCTGAAGAGTCAAGACGACTGTCAACACACCTGAAGCACCCGACATCGGTGGGCATCCGCTCATCGCCTTCCTGGTCACTGGCTAGTGACCCAGACTCTGTCCCCTCTGCTTTCAGGTTCTTCAGATCTTCGATCCACCTTTGGATCCACCTGAACACTTTCGACTTGGCCGCCAGCAGCACTTTGCAGCAGATCGCTATTGAAAGCGACGACGAAACCCGACCCCGAAAGAAACCTATGCACCCGGCTTCCCTGGGTGAGGTAACTCGAGTACTCCGGTGCTCCGGTGGGTATAGACTCTAGAACAACCCAGTTCTCAAAGGGGTTTGCTCCAAGTCCTTCTCTAAGTGTCCCTTTTCTTTAAAATTCAAACCGCGACTTTCCCCATAGAAGTCAACGGCGATTCGCGGCTGTGTTCTCACACTGCACGCGTCCCCGGTGGGTCCCCTGTGTCACTACCTTGGGTGGTTCCTTGTGGTCCAAGCACTTCTACAGGCTCTAGGCCCTGTGTCTAGCTCAGTCGTGGTTCTTATACCACTTTATTGGTATATGGTTTGGTACGCCCCTAGGGCTCAAACGTGTATTTGTGCTATTACTGTTGATAACTAACTTATAACTTATGTACTTGAACTCTAGCCTCATAAAGAGACTAGAGGGGTGTGTTTAGCAATAAATACATATATTTTGAATATATACCTGGTGTGGTCCTCTTTCATTTGGTCACTCAAGAGATTATAGACTGCTAAAACAAGCTGTTTTACATTCCTTCAAGACTTAGCCTGAAGGCTGCTCTCCATAGCTACCACTAGGATAGCTTTCAATAAAGGTTGTCTTTAACCTATCTCCAATAAGGGGTTGTTTGGACTTGTGCAAGGTGCCCACTATAATTAGTGGACAGCATATACCAGGACAACTTCTCACAAGGCCCGTATCCCTCGTGGGGACCGTGCAATCCAAACCCCTGTGCACCGTGTACTTTTGCAGCAGCATATGCTTTTTGGCGATCCCTGAGGCTGTGCTTTGGGCTGCGTGTAGTCCTGACCCGAGCAGTAATTGCACCGAAGATTCCCGGCCTACACTCCACGAGTGTTCCGTGGGCTGGTATTTCGTGATTCAGCTCGAGGTCCCTTCGCGATCCCTGGTCCATTATGTGGGTCCCTGTGAAGGTAACTTTGACTTTCCTTGGGCTTTCCTGGTTGCTACAGATGTGCCCTGACTCTCCATAGCTTGGAGAGTCCCCAGGACCTTGCTGGTCCTCACCGTGACTGTTTCCTCTGCCCGCGTGGGTTGCAGTTGCCAAGGCTTGTTGGTGTTCAATCCGGACACTGACCCCCCAGCACTCGACATCCTTCATGGGACAACTCACCTCCAGACTTTGGTTGTCGTCGACGTCTCCTGGTCCCCGTGGCTGCAGAGTCAAGCATCCAATCTTCTCACCTGAAGCACCCAACATCGGTGGGCATTCGTCCACTAAGCCCCTGGTCACCTGACGTGACCCAGACTCTGTCCCCTCTGCTTTCAGGTTCTTCTCACCTCGGATCCGGGCTTGGATTCCACCGGACACTTTTCATCTTCCCGGCAGCAGCACTTCTTCGCATCACGCCATTGAAAACAACGAGGGTTTCCTACACCACTTGACCCCTATGCACCCGGCTCCTCTGGGATAGGTAACAGGGGTACCTCGGTACTCACAAGGGTGCTGGCCTTAGAACCTTCTATGTTCCAAAGGGTTTGCTTGAAGTCCTCTCCGAAGTGTCCTTAAATTGTAATTTTCCAACCGCGACTTTCCCATAGAGTTGTACGGAGCTCGCGCCTGTGTTCTCACACTGTACACGTCCTCCGTGGGTCCCCTGTGTCACTACTTTGGGTGATTCCTTGGGGTCCCAGCGATTCTACGTGCTCTAGGCACTGTGTCTAGTGAAATCGTGGTTGTTATACCACTTTCTTAGTATATGGTTCGGTCTCCCCCTGGAGCCAGCTGTGTATTTGTGCTATTTACTGTCGTTCTATTGATTTAATATTGTGTACTGTGTGCTCTAATCTCATAAAGAGGTTGGTAGAGAGTGTTTAGTAATAAATACATATATTTTATATATCTCTTGTGTGGTTCTCCTTTCATTTGGTCATTCAGGAGGTTCTGATCTGGTAAAACAAGCTGCTTTACATTCCTTCGAGACTTAGCCTGAAGGCTGCTCTCCACAGCTACCACTAGGATAGCTTTCTATAAAGGTTGTCTTTAACCTAATCATCAATAAGGGTCGTTTGGACTGGTGCAAGGTGCCCACTTTAATTTGTGGACAGCATATACCAGGCCAACTTCTCACAGATACTACACCAGAGACCGTCGCACATCTGGACTCTGGTAATAGATACTACACCAGAGACCATCGCACCTGTGGACTCTGGCAATAGATACTACACCAGAGACCATCGCACCTGTGGACTCTGGTAATAGATACTACACCAGAGACCATCGCACCTGTGAACTCTGGTAATAGATACTACACCAGAGACCATCGCACCTGCGGACCCTGGTAATAGATACTACACCAGAGACCATGGCACCTGTGGACCCTGGTAATAGATACTACACCAGAGACCATTGCACCTGTGGACTCTGGTAATAGATACTACACCAGAGACCACCGCACCTGTGGACCCTGGTAATAGATACTACACCAGAGACCATCACACCTGTGGACTCTGACAATAGATACTACACCAGAGACCATCGCACCTGCGGACCCTGGTAATAGATACTACACCAGAGACCATGGCACCTGTGGACCCTGGTAATAGATACTACACCAGAGACCATTGCACCTGTGGACTCTGGTAATACATACTATACCAGAGACCATCCCACCTGTGGACCCTGGTAATAGATACTGCACCAGAGACCATCACACCTGTGGACTCTGGCAATATATACTACACCTGAGACCATCGCACCTGTGAACTCTGGCAATAGATACTACACCAGAGACCGTCGCACATCTGGACTCTGGTAATAGATACTACACCTGAGAACATCGCACCTGTGCACTCTGGCGATATATACTACACCTGAGACCATCGCACCTGTGCACCCTGGCAATAGATACTACACCAGAGACCATCGCACCTGTGAACTCTGGTAATAGATACTACACCTGAGACCATCGCACCTGTGCACCCTGGCAATAGATACTACACCAGAGACCATCGCACCTGTGAACTCTGGCAATAGATACTACACCAGAGACCATTACACATGTGCAGTCTGGCAACATGCACTACATATCCTTCCACTACTCACTGCCAGTCAATGGAAGAGTGTACACACCCTTACAGTACTGCACTGTCAGCCAATGAAAGGCTGCACACATCTTTAGAGTACTGAACTGCTGTCAATGCCATATTTTACATATCTTTACAGTACTGAACTGCCAATCAATGCCTAGCTGAACATATAGTTACACTGGAGCACTGCCAGTCAATGCAAGGCAGCACAGACCTCTCCAATACTGAACTGCCACTCAATGCAAGGCTGCAAATACCTCTACAGTACCGAACTGCCAGTCAATGGAAGGCTGCACATATTGTTACAGGACTGAGTTGGCAGTCAATGCCAGAATGTGCGTTTCTTTACAGCACTGAAGAGCCACTCAATGCAAGGCTGTACATACCTGTAAAGTACTGACTGCCAGTCGGTGCAAGGCTGTACATACCTGTAAAGTACTGAACGCCAGTCGGTGCAAGGCTGTACATACCTGTAAAGTACTGAACTGCCAGTCGGTGCAAGGCTGTACATACCTGTAAAGTACTGAACTGCCAGTCGGTGCAAGGCTGTACATACCTGTAAAGTACTGAAACTGACAGTCAATACAAGGCTGTACATACCTGTAAAGTACTGAACTGACAGTCAGTGCAAGGCTGCACATACATCTACAGTACTGAACTGCCAG
Organism: Calotriton arnoldi; assembly: GCA_963921515.1. Taxonomy (NCBI): domain Eukaryota; kingdom Metazoa; phylum Chordata; class Amphibia; order Caudata; family Salamandridae; genus Calotriton; species Calotriton arnoldi. The sequence goes on along the minus strand of CAWUFW010007760.1, from coordinate 118,349 downwards.
TCAGAGCAAGGCTACACATACCCCTACGGTACTGAACTGCCAGACGGTGCAAGGCTGCACACACCTCTACAGTACTGAACTGTCAGTCAGTGCAAGGCTGCACATACCTCTACAGTACTGAACTGACAGTCATTGAAAGGCTGCACACACCTCTACAGTACTGAACTGCCAGTCAGTGCAAGGCTGCACACACCTCTACAGTACTGAACTGACAGTCATTGAAAGGCTGCACACACCTCTACAGTACTGAACTGCCAGTCAGAGGAAGGCTGCACACACCTCTACAGTACTGAACTGCCAGTCAGAGCAAGGCTGCACATATCTCTACAGTACTGAACTCCCAGTCAGTGTAAAGCTACACATACCTCTACAGTACTGAACTGTCAGTCGGTGCAAGGCTGCACACACCTCTACAGTACTGAACTGCCAGTCAATGCAAGGCTGCACACACCTCTACAGTACTGAACTGCCCGTCAGAGCAAGGCTACACATACCTCTACAGTACTGAACTGCCAGACGGTGCAAGGCTGCACACACCTCTACAGTACTGAACTGCCAGTCGGTGCAAGGCTGCACACACCTCTACAGTACTGATCTGCCAGTCAATGCAAGGCTACACATACCTCTACAGTACTGAACTGCCAGTTAGAGCAAGGCTGCACATACTTCTACAGTACTGAACTGCCAGTCAATGCAAGGCTGCACATACCTCTACAGTACTGAACTGCCAGTCAATGCAAGGCTGCACATACCTCTACAGTACTGAACTGTCAGTCGGTGCAAGGCTGCACACACCTCTACAGTACTGAACTGACAGTCAGAGCAAGGCTGCACATACCTCTACAGTACTGAACTGACAGTCAATGCAAGGCTGCACATACCTCTACAGTACTGAACTGCCAGACAGAGCAAGGCTAAACATACGTCTACAGTACTGAACTGCCAGTCAGAGCAAGGCTGCACACACCTCTACAGTACTGAACTGCCCGTCAGAGCAAGGCTACACATACCTCTACAGTACTGAACTGCCAGTCAGAGCAAGGCTGCACATACCTCCACAGTACTGAACTGCCAGTCGGTGCAAGGCTGCACACACCTCTACAGTACTGAACTGCCAGTCAGAGCAAGGCTGCACACACCTCCACAGTACTGAACTGCCAGTCGGTGCAAGGCTGCACACACCTCTACAGTACTGAACTGCCAGTCAGAGCAAGGCTGCACACACCTCTACAGTACTGAACTGCCAGTCAGAGCAAGGCTGCACACACCTCTACAGTACTGAACTGCCAGTCAGAGCAAGGCTGCACACACCTCTACAGTACTGAACTGACAGTTAGAGCAAGGCTGCACATACGTCTACAGTACTGAACTGACAGTCAGAGCAAGGCTGCACACACCTCTACAGTACTGAACTGCCAGTCAGAGCAAGGCAACACACACCTCTACAGTACTGAACTGCCAGTCGGTGCAAGGCTGCACACACCTCTACAGTACTGAACTGCCAGTCAGAGCAAGGCTGCACACACCTCTACAGTACTGAACTGACAGTCAACATAGCGCTGTATGATACTTACACCAGCTTCTGTATCCGGCACTCAGAGGTCTTCAAGGCGCTGGAGAGGAGCACAGCTCCCAGGTCCCCAAGGTTTAAACTTTCCAGCCTGAGGAGAGAGAGGACATGGTGTCAGCAAGGAGCCCCTCAAACAGTGTCCCTGTCTGAGGAATCAGTGAGCACACAGTATAAGCAAGGAGCCCCTCAAACAGTGTCCCTGTCTGAGAAATCAGTGAGCACACAGTATAAGCAAGGGGCACCTCAAACATTGTCAGTGAGCACAAGACAACATAGTGAAACCAAGAGGAGAAGAGGTGTGTGAAGCAGTAGGGAGGGGTTAGGGCAAGGACTGTCAATTAGGTGGGGGAGAGGTAAGGGCTAGTACTGCCCAGAACTGACTGGGGATGGTAAGGAATGCCAAAGGCCAGAATGGGTTGAGAACAAGGGTGAATAAACTGAACGCTCAAGTCTGGAAAATACTTAGCATGAGAACTGATTAGCACACTTGATGACATCAGAGGAAATAATGTCAGGCAATCTTTGACATCAATGACAACAAAGGAAGTGACATAACGTACATGTGATATGAATGTAGTAGCACTGAATCTCACTATGATAGACACAGGTGAGCCCCACTCTCAGGGGTTCAAGCACCTCCTATCCGCCCACCCCAGACGGGCAACCCCTTCATCCCAGGCCTCTGTCCGCCTCACACCTCCCTCCCTCCTTTCCACTTGCCACACACAGCACCTTGGACTGGGTGGTGTGTAACGACCGCAGTTTATAAGTAAACTCATATATTATGACGGGTCAGAAATGATCAAGATAAAATCGATCATTACTATGAGCTGCAGTCATGCAATTAGCACAGGTCACAAACCATTAGCAAATCATTGGTTCGCAGAGTCATAAGCTGGTTGTCATCAGCAAAAGTCATCACTGACAGCACCTTCCAACATGTACCCCTAGGGGTCAGGCGCCGCGACTTCTAGGCTTCCCTTGCTACCGAATGTCTGACGTTCGTGGCCCCGTGGCCTTGCCTGGGCGGCGAGTGCCGTGTCCACCCTGCGGCGAACCCCTCCTTGGCCCTCTGAGTGCCCTCAGCGTCTCTGCCATGAGGCATCCAAGGACACAGTTCACTGTCCGCCCTGCGGCGAACCCCTCCTTGGCCCTCTGAGTGCCCTCAGTGTCTCTTCCATGAGGCATCCAAGGACACAGTTCACTGTCCGCCCTGCGGCGAACCCCTCCTTGGCCCTCTGAGTGCCCTCAGTGTCTCTTCCATGAGACATCCCCCGGACACAGTTCACTGTCCGCCCTGCTGCGAACCCCTCCTGGCCCTCTGAGTGCCCTCAGTGTCTCTTCCATGAGGCATCCAAGGACACAGTTCACTGTCCGCCCTGCGGCGAACCCCTCCTTGGCCCTCTGAGTGCCCTCAGCGTCTCTGCCATGAGGCATCCAAGGACACAGTTCACTGTCCGCCCTGCGGCGAACCCCTCCTTGGCCCTCTGAGTGCCCTCAGTGTCTCTTCCATGAGACATCCCCCGGACACAGTTCACTGTCTGCCCTGCGGCGAACCCCTCCCTGGCCCTCTGAGTGCCCTCAGTGTCTCTTCCATGAGACATCCCCGGACACAGTTCACTGTCCGCCCTGCGGCAAACCCCTCCTTGGCCCTCTGAGTGCCCTCAGTGTCTCTGCCATGAGGCATCCAAGGACACAGTTCACTGTCCGCCCTGCGGCGAACCCCTCCTTGGCCCTCTGAGTGCCCTCAGTGTCTCTTCCATGAGACATCCCCCGGACACAGTTCACTGTCCACCCTGCTGCGAACCCCTCCTTGGCCCTCTGAGTGCCCTCAGTGTCTCTTCCATGAGACATCCCCCGGACACAGTTCACTGTCTGCCCTGCGGCGAACCCCTCCTTGGCCCTCTGAGTGCCCTCAGTGTCTCTGCCATGAGGCATCCAAGGACACAGTTCACTGTCCGCCCTGCGGCGAACCCCTCCTTGGCCCTCTGAGTGCCCTCAGTGTCTCTTCCATGAGACATCCCCCGGACACAGTTCACTGTCTGCCCTGCGGCGAACCCCTCCTTGGCCCTCTGAGTGCCCTCAGTGTCTCTGCCATGAGGCATCCAAGGACACAGTTCACTGTCCGCCCTGCGGCGAACCCCTCCTTAGCCCTCTGAGTGCCCTCAGTGTCTCTTCCATGAGACATCCCCCGGACACAGTTCACTGTCCGCTCTGCGGCGAACCCCTCCTTGGCCCTCTGAGTGCCCTCAGTGTCTCTGCCATGAGGCATCCAAGGACACAGTTCACTGTCCGCCCTGCGGCGAACCCCTCCTTGGCCCTCTGAGTGCCCTCAGTGTCTCTGCCATGAGGCATCTAAGGACACAGTTCACTGTCCGCCCTGCGGCGGACCCCTCCCTGGCCCTCTGAGTGCCCTCAGTGTCTCTTCCATGAGACATCCCCCGGACACAGTTCACTGTCCGCCCTGCGGCAAACCCCTCCTTGGCCCTCTGAGTGCCCTCAGTGTCTCTGCCATGAGGCATCCAAGGACACAGTTCACTGTCCGCCCTGCGGCGAACCCCTCCTTGGCCCTCTGAGTGCCCTCAGTGTCTCTTCCATGAGACATCCCCCGGACACAGTTCACTGTCCACCCTGCTGCGAACCCCTCCTTGGCCCTCTGAGTGCCCTCAGTGCCTCTGCCATGAGGCATCTAAGGACACAGTTCACTGTCCGCCCTGCGGCGGACCCCTCCCTGGCCCTCTGAGTGCCCTCAGTGTCTCTTCCATGAGACATCCCCCGGACACAGTTCACTGTCCACCCTGCTGCGAACCCCTCCTTGGCCCTATGAGTGCCCTCAGTGTCTCTGCCATGAGGCATCCAAGGACACAGTTCACTGTCCGCCCTGCGGCGGACCCCTCCCTGGCCCTCTGAGTGCCCTCAGTGTCTCTGCCATGAGGCATCCAAGGACACAGTTCACTGTCCGCCCTGCGGCGAACCCCTCCTTGGCCCTCTGTGTGCCCTCAGTGTCTCTGCCATGAGGCATCCAAGGACACAGTTCACTGTCCGCCCTGCGGCGGACCCCTCCCTGGCCCTCTGAGTGCCCTCTGTGTCTCTGCCATGCGGCATCCCAGGACGTAGTTCACTGTCCGCCCTACGGCGAACCCCACCAAGGCCCTCTGAGTGCCCTTGTTGTCTCTGACATGAGACATCCCCAGGACACAGTTCACTCTCCGCCCTGCGGCGAACCCCTCCTTGGCCCTCTGTGTGCCCTCAGTGTCTCTGCCATGAGGCGCGCCAGGACACAGTTCACTGCCTGCCCTGGGGCGGACCCCTCCCTGGCCCTCTGAGTGCCCTCAGTGTCTCTGCCATGAGGCATCCGAGGACGCAGTTCACTGTCCGCCCTTCGGCGAACCCCACCAAGGCCCTCTGAGTGCCCTCGTTGTCTCTGCCATGAGGCGCCCCAGGACGCAGTTCACTGTCCGCCCTGCGGATCACTCCTCCTTGGCCCACTGAGTGCCCTCAGTGTCTCTGCCATGAGGCATCCAAGGACACAGTTCACTGTCCGCCCTGCGGATCACTCCTCCTTGGCCCTCTGAGTGCCCTCAGTGTCTCTGCCATGAGGCACCCCAGGACACAGTTCACTGCCTGCCCTGCGGCTAACCCAGGGCTTTAAGTGGGAAAAAAAAACTGGGGGTGCTCTAAAAGGGGATTGGCAAATCTCTTCAAGGGGTGTGGCCTATCCGAGTAGGGGCGTGGTCTAAATCCAGATAACTAGCATTGTCTGCTTAAGAAAATCATGAAGTCGCATCCAGCAAAGGATAATAAAATAGGCAAAAAGGTATATTTATTAAGTATAAGCCATAAAAATACCAAACACTTTAAAAAACATGTCAAAATTATTTACATTACTTAGAAATCTATTGCAGGATTCCCCAAAACCCTTGAAGATATTCACTGTGTCTATTTTGCTGGGGTTTCTCGGCGGAGTCAGAGGTGTGGCAGAAAGAGCAAAATATCCCAATTTTTAGTATTTGTTTCCCATTTCACTAACCAGTTACAGCTTATTACGTTATTTAATTTAACCAATGGATACACATGTTTATTTAAGGTTTAATATGAGTTATTGACATTAAAATACATTCACAAAGTGGGATACGTTTCCAATCACAGAATGTCCCAAATATCCTTAAAAGTGGAATCGCAAGCCATTTGTCTCCCAGCCATGGAGTTTGTCATCAGCACTTCCCCACCCTTTTTCCACAAGAGCAGTTCAAACATGAATGGCAAAATATCCTAGTTTGCAAATGTTTTCCACATAATTATGGCTCTGCCATATTTGCCACATAATACATCATCTGCTGCATAATCTGACGATTTTAACTAATAAATTGTTTATAGCTCAAACGGATCAAAAGTTACAAATAAATGTGACTTGTGCTGCTGTGAAGTGGAGGGCCCATTGCAAAGGTTGACTGGTCAACTTTCTCACTGCTGCAGTTGTATGTTCCACTGGTACTAATAAGGAAAAATCTTTGCTGATACTGTTAGCATGTGTAAAAATGTCAAAATAATAAAGTATCAGAAAATTTACAGCACCACTAATAGCAGTACAGGGTGTCAGAGCACTTTACATCACGTATGATTGCTTATCTCAGTGTAATATACGTGTGTAAATCACTGTATACGAAATGTTACATATGACAAAGGACTATAGGGTGTAGGAGTCACATGACAACCATACTAGTAGGCAGCATAGTTTAATAGTGATTGGTCTGGAGAAACACAAACTCAGAATTTAAAACATAATGCCATGGTTCGGGGTTCTCTTTAATAATCAGAATTGATTTCTACCCAAATGAACCCTTTTTTGCAACATTAAGATAATCAAAGACTGTGGAAAAAACATAACGCTCTAATTTATACCTTGCAGTTTGCATGCAGCTCTTACATGACAGTTAATAGCTCACTGTTCTATGTTAGGATTTTAACTTATTAACTGCAAGTAACAATAGGGTCTCTCTGACAAAAGCAGTAACCCACTGACCTATTTACATTATGTGCACTTTGTGATCTGCATGGTACATGTTCTTAGCAGTGGGCACATTAACCCTCTGCGCTTCCTTTCCATGAGTCAAAACGTCCACTAGACAAAACACCATCTCTCTCTACTAAGAACATTAATCCCTGGAGTTATCATGACTGTAGGAGAGTAGGATCTGCTTCACATGGGTACCCCCACTTTTTGCTGATGCTTCACTGTTTTTCGACCTTAGTCTGGCTGGGGCCCTGCTAATCAGAACCCCAGCCTAGCTGCTTCCTCTTTAAAATGGTTTCCATGTGCCTTAGGCACATCTCTGATTGGAATCTGGAGTGCCCTTATAAGTCCCTAGTATATGGTATACTATGTACCCAGGGCATAGGTACCTCAGAGGCCTACCAGGGGCTGCAGCATGTATTGTGCCACCCCTGGAAGGCCACCCAAACTGACACCACAGGTCTGCTACTGCAGCCTGGGTAAGGTGGTGCATGCACTCCTTACTGTGATATAGGCTACCTATATCAGTACATACATACACACATATAAACCTATAAGTCACTCCTATGGCAGGCCTTATCAATCCTGAAGGCAGAGTGCGTGGTTCCTATGTGAGAGGGTGCCCCTGCATGAGCTGGGCCCTCTGCAGCGTTCGGAGACCCTTCTCTGATGCTGTTTGTAGTGCAGCCTGACCATATACTCTTAAGCGCATTATAACCTCGCGTTAAATGCTAACTTTGGGATGGCTGCACGGAAACATGTCGTGTTTGGTGTCAAACATCTTGGAATACTACCCCCCGCCAGTTCTGGCGGCGGGGGTAGCATTCCACCCTTCTAGAGGGAAAGACATGTACACACCGGTATACCCGGTACTGACTTTCCAGAGCCCTGGCATCACAAAATGGATGCCGCTGCCACAGACACGAGTCTGGCCTCCTGCTGCTGACAGAAACTCCGGCAGCGGAGGCCTGGACAATAGGTTTCCTGTCCCAGGGAGGTGTGACCACCTCCCCAGACAGGATAGTGTGTATTGGGGCTGGGCGGGAGCACTCTCGGGTGCTTTGAAATCCTGCACTGGGGGCACACTTGGTGTCCCTGTGCATACTCCAGTTCAAACCGGCTCAGGGGCTTCCAGCCCCTGCTCTGGCGCGAAACTGGACAAAGGGAAAGGGGTGTAACCACCCCTCTGCCCTGACCCTCCCATAGGTGGGGCCACAGAGTATGTCCAACCCCTACCTTAGTATAAGTAGGGGACCCCAGTCCTTAGGACTTTAGATTTACCTGGACGAAACTCTGACACAGAATCCTGGACCTTCGACGCTCTACTTTAAGATTAGAGGACTGAAGAATCTCCCTTGGGGTCAAGGAGTGACTCCCCTGCTTGGCAGGCACCAAAGAAGCAATTGTCCGGTCTGCATCGCTGAAGCTCCCGTCGGACGCCGAAGTCTTTGCATCACCAGAGGTGGATTTCCAGACTTCCCCGAGGCTGCCCTGAGTCCCCAGCAAAGCTGAGACCCGTAGCTGTCGTGGGTAACGTGGAACCGTGACCCCTGGACACCGATCGCATTTGCAAGTGCATCCTCTTCTGGGTCTCCCACGAAGTCGTGCTTTGGGCTCCGAGTAGCCCCAGCCTCCAGCACCAACTGCACCGTAGATCACTGGCCTCCACTCCACGAGTGTCCTGTGAGCTAGCTCCACGTGCACCGTCTCGAGGCTCCTTTGCGGTCGCTAGTCCGTTGGCTAGTAGGCCCTCCCGAAGGCCAATCTTTTTCTGCTTGGGCTCCCTGGTTGCTCCAGGTGTGCCCTGACTTATCCACGCTGGGTGAGTCCCCCAGACCTTGCTGGTCTGCAACATCGTCCTTCTTCTATTTCCACAAGACTTGCCGTTGCCAAGGCTTGTTGGGTCCAATCCGGTCGCCGTCACCCCTGCAATCGACAGACGTCGTGGGACAGCTCGAATCCAGCTCCTGGTCGTCGTCGACGCCTCCTGGACCTCGTGGCTGAAGAGTCAAGACGACCGTCAACCTACCTGAAGCACTCGACATCGGTGGGCATCTGCTCATCACCTTCCTGGTCACTGGCTAGTGACCCAGACTCTGTCCCCTCTGCTTTCAGGTTCTTCAGATCTTCGATCCACCTTTGGATCCACCCGAACACTTTCGACTTGGCCGCCAGCAGCACTTTACAGCAGATCGCCATTGAAAGCGACGACGAAACCCGACCCCGAAAGACACCTATGCACCTGGCTCCCTGGGTGAGGTAACTCGAGTACTCCGGTGCTCCCGTGGGTATTGACACTAGAACAGCCTAGTTCTCAAAGGGTTTGCTCCAAGTCCTCCTCTAAGTGTCCCTTTTCTTTTAAATTCTAATCGCGACTTTCCCCATAGAAGTTAACGGTGGTTCGCGGCTGTGTTCATACACTGCACGCGTCCCCTGTGGGTCCCCTGTGTCACTGCCTTGGGTGGTTCCTTGTGGTCCAAGCACTTCTACAGGCTCTAGGCTTTGTGTCTAGCTCAGTCGTGGTTCTTATACCACTTTATTGGTATATGTTTTGGTACGCCCCTGGGGCTCAAACGTGTATTTGTGCTATTACTGTAGATAACTAACTTATAATTTATGTACTTCGAACTCTAGCCTCATAAAGAGACTAGAGGGGTGTGTTTAGCAATAAATACATATATTTTGAATATATACCTGGTGTGCTGCTCTTTCATTTGATCACTCAAGAGATTATAGACTGGTAAAACAAGCTGCTTTACATTCCTTCAAGACTTAGCCTGAAGGCTGCTCTCCACAGCTACCACTAGGATAGCTTTCAATAAAGGTTGTCTTTAACCTATCTCCAATAAGGGGTTGTTTGGACTGGTGCAAGGTGCCCACTATAATTAGTGGACAGCATATGCCAGGCCAACTTCTCACATTGGTGTGCAGCGTGTGGGATTCCAGCTTGCTATTGTTTTACCAGATAATCTCAATTGAATTGATCAACTGAAAACCACTAAGGGTACCTAAGGTACATATAAATTAAGCTTAGTATACAGTAAGTTCTACTGAACTTAGAGTTGTGTGTTAAGGGATAGCACACCCTTTCTACAACTCAAGAGAGTTTAGTAGGCCACACTAGAGTAGGTAGTGCATACACCACACCTCACTAGTAATGTCTTCAAAGCCAGGACCCAGTGAGTCCTTGCCAGAAGCCAGTGGGCTTCTTCCCTCCAAGTATGATAAACTCCCATTCTTGGAATTGAGAGCATTATGCAATACTAGGAAGTTGAAGGCAGGCAAAAGTGCTAGCACCCAACACCTCAGGGAGGTGTTACTAGCTGATGATCTCAGTAGGCCCCTAGGGTCTGAAGGGGTAGGCAAAGAGGGTGGGGCAGAAGATGAGGAAGGGGCCAGGGGTGAAGAAACCCAGGCCCCCCTCTGAAACTGGCCAGGAAGGTGAAAATGACCTTGTCCTGGAAAACCCAATTCCTCCTGTGGAGGAGGAGGGAGAGGATCAGAATGACCTCCCCTTTGTCCCCCAGGAAGAGTTCTGAGTGTGCCCAGAAGGTCTAGGTCTCCTTCTCAGGAGTCTAACCACTCTGACACCTCAATAGGGACCTCTGTCTCCTCTCATAGGAGGGAATCCTCTCATGAGAGGAGAAAGAGACTGATTCAATATGAGCAAACTCAGCTTGAACTCAGGAAACAGCAATTGGCTATAGACAGGGAGTCCCTAGATCTCTATAGAGAGAGACAAAAGTTGGGACTAGAGTCCCATGGTGGCAGCAGTTTCCCCAAAGATAGGGAAAGGTCTTATGACCATAGAAACCTGAGCAAGATTGTCCCTCCCTACCAGAGTGGGGATGACATCCACAAATGGATAACTGCTCTAGAGAGGGCCTGTAAAGTACAGAGGGTCCCTCAGGAGCAGTGGGCAGCAATCTTGTGGCTCTCCTTTGCAGACAAAGGTAGAGACAAGCTCCTCACTGTTAGAGAGGAGGATGCTGATAATTACAAAGTCTTGAAGAGTGCTCTAATTGATGGGTTTGGCCTAACCACTGAACAATACAGGTTAAAGTTCAGGGATACCCAAAAGCACAGACTCAAGACTGGGTGGACTTTGTTGATTGTTCTGCCAAGGCTCTGGAAGGTTGGTTATTGGGCAGTAAGGTATGTGACTTCACAGGATTGTACAATCTGATAATGAGGGAGCAGATTCTTAATAACTGTCAAAATCAGCTGTTGCATCAGCACCTGGTAGACTCTGATCTGACCTCTCCCCAAGAATTGGGAAAGAAGGCAGACAAATGGGTGAGAACCAGGGTGAAGCAGAAGGTACAGAACCAAGGTGGTGACCCTAAGAAGCAAGATTCGAAAACCTCTGATAAGGGTGGGGAGAAGGGTAAAGATCAAAACTCTTCACAACGCCCCCAAAAATCTTCTTCAGGTGGGGATTCACAGTCTACCAAAGGGAAAGGCCAAAGGAAACCATGGTGCAAGGTCTGTAAGCAAAGACCCACTGGACCAGTGATTGCACCAAGTCCAAAGACTCCAGTCCAGCACCCACCAATGCCCCTAAGGCACCTGTTCCCCCTAGTACAGTTGGTGGAGGTGCTCCAGCAAAGGGTTTAGTAGGGTTGACCCTGGGTAAGGAGATGAGCTCTGACCTAGTCAGAGAACTGACTCAGGCTGTGTTAGTCTGTGATGGAGGCATGGATATGACCTCCTCTGTGAGTCCCAGTAATCTGGGCAAGTACAGACAACAGCCTTTAATCAATGGAAGAGAGGCTTTGGCATTTAGGGACACAGGGGCAAGTGTCACCATGGTGACACAAGACCTTGTGAATCCTGGGCAGATCATACTTGGTGAAATGTACCAAGTGACCAATGCTAGCAACGTCAGAACAGACCATACTCTGGCAGTTGTTAACTTCTCCTGGGGAGGGGTAACTGGCCTTAAGAAGGTTGTGGTAAGTGCAGACCTACCCGTTGAATGCTTGCTTGGCAATGACTTAGAAACTTCAGCTTGGGCAGAAGTGGAGCTCAGGACCCATGCAGAAATGCTGGGCATCCCTGCAGATGTGTTTGCTGTGACCAGGTCACAGGCCAAAATGTCTAACACTGAACAGGCCTTGGATTCTGGAATAATGGACCAAGTGCCCTCCAAGAAGAGGAGTAGTAGGGTAAAGGCCGTGCCTTCCCCTTGGCTCAGAAGGAAGATCAGTCCCTTGAGGGGGATGATCTCAGTCCTGAGGAAGGAACTGTCCCAGAGGAGCTTGAACCTGACCAGGTTGAGTTCTTGGGGACAGGGGGACCTTCCAGGGCAGATCTGAGCCAGGAGCAGCAGAGCTGCCCCTCTCTTGAACCCCTCAGACAGCAAGCTGCTGCTGAGGCTGCTGGGAAAGCTAGTGGTCCCCATACTGTGTATTGGGATGATGGACTCTTGTACTCAGAGTGTAGAGACCCCAAGCCTGGTGCTACCAGGAGGTTGGTTATACCTTTGAAGTTCAGGGGCTTCGTATTGACCCTAGCCCATGATATTCCCTTAGCAGGTCACCTGGGCCAGAACAAGACTTGGGACAGAATTGTCCCTCACTTTCACTGGCCCCACATGTCTGAAGACACCAAGGAGTTTTGTCGTTCCTGTGTAACCTGCCAGGACAGTGGCAAGGCAGGTGGCACTACAAAGGCCCCCTGATACCACTACCTGTGGTGGGGGTTCCCTTTGAAAGGGTGGGGATTGACATTGTTGGTCCCATGGATCCCCAAACAGCATCTGGGCACAGGTTTATCCTGGTGGTAGTGGATCATGCCACCAGGTACCCAGAGGCTATTCCCCTTAGGACCACTACAGCACCTGTGGTGGCAAGGGCCCTCCTGGGAATTTTCTCAAGAGTGGGCTTCCCTAAGGAGGTTGTATCAGACAGGGGTGCAAACTTCATGTCTGGATACTTAAAAGCAATGTGGAAGGAGTGTGGAGTGACTTACAAGTTCACCACACCCTATCACCCACAATGCAATGGTTTAGTTGAGAGATTCAACAAAACCTTGAAGGGCATGATTAAAGGGCTCCCAGAAAAGCTTAGGCGAAGATGGGACATACTCTTGCCCTGCCTTTTATTTGCGTACAGGGAGGTGCCTCACAAGGGGGTTGGCTACAGCCCTTTTGAACTTTTGTTTGGTCACCCTGTCAGGGGTCCACTGTGCTTGGTGAAGGAAGGATGGGAGTTACCTCTCAAGCCCCCAAAGCAAGACATAGTGGACTACGTACTTGGTCTCCGCTCCCGGATGGCTGAGTATATGAAAAGGCAACTAAAAACCTTGAGGCTAGCCAGGAACTTCAAAAAGCCTGGCATGACCAAAGGCTGTACTGACTGTTTACCAGCCAGGACAGAAGGTGTGGGTGTTGGAGCCAGTGGCCCCAGCAGCTCTCCAAGACAAATGGAGTGGACCCCACACCATTGTTGAACAGAAGGGTGAGGTTACCTACTTAGTAGACCTCGGAACACCCAGGAGTCCCCACAGGGTTCTCCATGTCAACAGGTTAAAACCATATGTGGACGGGGCAGACATGGGCTTGCTCATGGCTACTGATGAGGGACAGGAGGAAGAGAGTGACCCACTCCCTGACCTGCTCTCACAGAACCCTGGTGATGGGTCAGTGGATGGTGTAGCCTTGGCAGGCAGCCTCACTACCCAGCAGCAGACTGATTGCAGACAGGTGCTCAATCAGTTCAGACACATATTCTCACTGACACCCAGTCAGACTACCTGGTGCACTCATGAAGTGGACACTGGGGACAGTCTGCCTATTAAAAATAAGATTTATAGGCAACCTGACCATGTCAGGGACTGTATCAGGACAGAAGTCCAGAAGATGTTGGATTTGGGAGTTATTGAACCCTCAGATAGCCCTTGGGCTAGTCCAGTGGTCCTTGTGCCAAAACCTCACACCAATGGTGGGAAAAGAGAGATGAGGTTTTGTGTGGACTACAGGGGTCTCAATGCAGTCACTAGGACTGATGCTCATCCAATACCTAGGGCAGATGAGCTAATAGACACTTTGGCCTCAGCCAAGTATCTAAGCACATTTGACCTGACAGCTGGCTACTGGCAGATCAACTAGCTGATGATGCAAAGCCAAAGACAGCATTCTCAACCCCTAGTGGGCATTATCAATTTGTGGTGATGCCCTTTGGTCTGAAGAATGCACCTGCCACTTTTCAGAGGTTGGTGAATACAGTCCTTACAGGTCTGGAAGCCTATAGTGCAGCATATCTAGATGATATTGCTGTCTTTAGCTCCACCTGGGAGGATCACCTGGTCCACCTCAGAAATGTTTTGCAGGCCCTGCAGAAAGCAGGCCTGACTATCAAGGCCACAAAGTGCCAGATAGGGCAGAGTCAGGTTGTGTACCTGGGCCACCTTGTGGGTGGAGGCCAGGTTCAACCACTGCAGAGCAAGATCCAGACCATCATGGACTGGACTGCTCCAACTACCCAGACTCAGGTGAGAGCCTTCTTAGGCCTGACTGGGTACCATAGGAGATGTGTCAAGGGGTATGGATCAATAGTGACACCCCTGAATGACTTAACTTCCAAGAAAATGCCCAAAAAGGTTCAGTGGACAGTTAGCTGTCAAAAGGCATTTGATGACCTAAAGCAGGCCATGTGCACTGCTCCCATTCTACAGAGTCCTGATTACTCCAAGAAGTTCATTGTTCAAACTGATGCATCTGAATTGGGGGTAGGGGCTGTACTGTCACAATTGAATGACGAAGGTCAGGATCAGCCAGTAGCTTTCATTAGCAGAAGGCTGACCCCTAGAGAGAAACGTTGGTCAGCCATTGAGAGGGAGGCCTTTGCTGTGGTCTGGGCTCTGAAGAAGTTGAGGCCATACTTGTTTGGTACTCACTTCCTTGTTCAAACAGACCATAAGACCCTCTTATGGCTAAAACAAATGAAGGGTGAAAACCCCAAACTGCTTAGGTGGTCCATTTCCCTACAGGGGATGGACTTCACAGTGGAACATAGACCTGGGAGTAACCATGCCAATGCAGATGGACTCTCTAGGTACTTCCACTTAGAACATGAAGACTTAACTGGGCAAGGTTAGTTTAATGTCCCTACGTTTGGGGGGTTGTGTAGGAGAGTAGGATCTGCTTCAGATGGGTACCCCCACTTTTTGCTGATGCTTCACTGTTTTTCGACCTTAGTCTGGCTGGGGCCCTGCTAATCAGAACCCCAGCCTAGCTGCTTCCTCTTTAAAATGGTTTCCATGTGCCTTAGGCACATCTCTGATTGGAATCTGGAGTGCCCTTATAAGTCCCTAGTATATGGTATACTATGTACCCAGGGCATAGGTACCTCAGAGGCCTACCAGGGGCTGCAGCATGTATTGTGCCATCCCTGGAAGGCCACCCAAACTGACACCACAGGTCTGCTACTGCAGCCTGGGTAAGGTGGTGCATGCACCCCTTACTGTGATATAGGCTACCTATATCGCTACATACATACACACATATAAACCTATAAGTCACTCCTATGGCAGGCCTTATCAATCCTGAAGGCAGAGTGCGTGGTTCCTATGTGAGAGGGTGCCCCTGCATGAGCTGGGCCCCTCTGCAGCATTCGGAGACCCTTCTCTGATGCTGTTTGTAGTGCAGCCTGACCATATACTCTTAAGCGCATTATAACCTCGCGTTAAATGCTAACTTTGGGATGGCTGCACGGAAACATGTCGTGTTTGGTGTCAAACATCTTGGAATACTACCCCCCGCCAGTTCTGGCGGCGGGGTAGCATTCCACCCTTCTAGAGGGAAAGACATGTACACACCGGTATACCCGGTACTGACTTTCCAGAGCCCTGGCATCACAAAATGGATGCCGCTGCCACAGACACGAGTCTGGCCTCCTGCTGCTGACCGAAACTCCAGCAGGGGAGGCCTGGACAATAGGTTTCCTGTCCCAGTGAGGTGTGACCACCTCCCCAGACAGGATAGTGTGTATTGGGGCTGGGCGGGAGCACTCTCGGGTGCTTTGAAATCCTGCACTGGGGGCACACTTGGTGTCCCTGTGCATACCCCAGTTCAAACCGGCTCAGGGCTTCCAGCCCCTGCTCTGGCGCGAAACTGGACAAAGGGAAAGGGGTGTAACCACCCCTCTGCCCTGACCCTCCCATAGGTGGGACCACAGAGTATGTCCAACTCCCTACCTTAGTATAAGTAGGGGACCCCAGTCCTTAGGACTTTAGATTTACCTGGACGAAACTCTGACACAGAATCCTGGACCTTCGACGCTCTACTTTAAGATTAGAGGACTGAAGAATCTCCCTTGGGGTCAAGGAGTGACTCCCCTGCTTGGCAGGCACCAAAGAAGCAATTGTCCGGTCTGCATTGCTGAAGCTCCCGCCGGACGCCGAAGTCTTTGCATCACCAGAGGTGGATTTCCAGACTTCCCCGAGGCTGCCCTGAGTCCCCAGCAAAGCTGAGGCCCGCAGCTGTCGTGGGTAACGTGGAACCGTGACCCCTGGACACCGATCGCATTTGCAAGTGCATCCTCTTCTGGGTCTCCCACGAAGTCGTGCTTTGGGCTCCGAGTAGCCCCAGCCTCCACCACCAACTGTACCGAAGATCACTGGCCTCCACTCCACGAGTGTCCTGTGAGCCAGCTCCACGTGCACCGTCTCGAGGCTCCTTCGCGGTCGCTAGTCCGTTGGCTAGTAGGCCCTTCCGAAGGCCAATCTTTTTCTGCTTGGGCTCCCTGGTTGCTCCAGGTGTGCCCTGACTTATCCTCGCTGGGTGAGTCCCCCAGACCTTGCTGGTCTGCAACATCGTCCTTCTTCTATTTCCACGAGACTTGCCGTTGCCAAGGCCTGTTGGGTCCAATCCGGTCGCCGACACCCCTGCAATCGACAGACGTCGTGGGACAGCTCGAATCCAGCTCCTGGTCATCGTCGACGCCTCCTGGACCTCGTGGCTGAAGAGTCAAGACGACCGTCAACCTACCTGAAGCACTCGACATCGGTGGGCATCTGCTCATCGCCTTCCTGGTCACTGGCTAGTGACCCAGACTCTGTCCCCTCTGCTTTCAGGTTCTTCAGATCTTCGATCCACCTTTGGATCCACCCGAACACTTTCGACTTGGCCGCCAGCAGCACTTTGCAACAGATCGCCATTGAAAGCGACGACGAAACCCGACCCCGAAAGACACCTATGCACCCGGCTCCCCTGGGTGAGGTAACTCGAGTACTCTGGTGCTCCCGTGGGTATTGACACTAGAACAGCCTAGTTCTCAAAGGGTTTGCTCCAAGTCCTCCTCTAAGTGTCCCTTTTCTTTTAAATTCTAATCGCGACTTTCCCCATAGAAGTTAACGGTGGTTCGCGGCTGTGTTCATACACTGCACGCGTCCCCCGTGGGTCCCCTGTGTCACTGCCTTGGGTGGTTCCTTGTGGTCCAAGCACTTCTACAGGCTCTAGGCCTTGTGTCTAGCTCAGTCGTGGTTCTTATACCACTTTATTGGTATATGGTTTGGTACGCCCTGGGGCTCAAACGTGTATTTGTGCTATTACTGTAGATAACTAACTTATAATTTATGTACTTCGAACTCTAGCCTCATAAAGAGACTAGAGGGGTGTGTTTAGTAATAAATACATATATTTTGAATATATACCTGGTGTGGTCCTCTTTCATTTGGTCACTCAAGAGATTATAGACTGGTAAAACAAGCTGCTTTACATTCCTTCAAGACTTAGCCTGAAGGCTGCTCTCCATAGCTACCACTAGGATAGCTTTCAATAAAGGTTGTCTTTAACCTATCTCCAATAAGGGGTTGTTTGGACTGGTGCAAGGTGCTCACTATAATTAGTGGACAGCATATGCCAGGCCAACTTCTCACAATGACATTTTTATTGTTGCCGAAAATTGTTGGAGGCCAGGAAGGAGACAGCAAGTGCTTTTAAAACCATATTATACTTGCAAACACGACGCCCCCACCTGAAGTCAGCGCCACCCGCGGTCCGTGCAGGTAACAGCGGTGGGGCCGGGTAAGGGGGGGTTTCGAGGGGTGATGCTGAAGGAAAATTAATTATTTAATTTTCCCTCGGCATCGTCCCTTGAAATCCCCCCCTTACCCGGCCCCTCTGCCCCACTGCTGTTAGCTGCACGGATCGCGGGTGGTCAGCGCCTGGTGCAGTCGCACTGGCCTACAGCCACCCTGCTCAAGGGTCCTTTGACCTCAGTGACAGAGTCACTGTCACTCTATGGTGTGCTGCTTCATAGGCCTGCCTGCAAGACTGGAGGTGAACTTCAGAATGAATAGTGACGGACAGGCCTTCAAGGTTAACCCACACTTGCCACTGCTAGGGTCCACCTGCTGGTGCTAAGACACCAGGGCTTTTAAGATCTTGCTGGGCCTTCTAAGGTCTAGCATGGGAATGTGCTCCCTCAGCAGGAGTGGTCTGGTGGACTGGTCATGAAGGCTGAACCTGGTTCCCCAGTTCCGAATTCAGCAGCTCTGACCATAGTGCCACATCCTCTCCCCCACTGAACACCATACTGCCCCACTGAGAGAAACTTGCACTGCATTGACCCGCTATAAACACCTGGATGTGACTCAATTCAAATCACGCACTAGACAAGAGCAATATGCTGCCTAAAAAAAAATTAACAACATCCTAGAAAAAGCAAACACTCATAAGAATGCAAGATTAAGTAAAGCACATGAAATGTAAGCAGGAACAACATGGTTACCTTTTTCTTTTTACACTCATTATTCAGAAATTAGTGAGTGCTTTTGCCTGAAAAGTTAAGGTCATGACTACAGGGCGTAGAAGGGACCCGTTTCAATGCCCATTGCTTATATCCTTACAAAACATAAGCAGTCTGGTTTAAAAAGACCACATTCGTGAACACACAGCCGCTGTACACATTTTGTTTTCCAATTCACCCATCAAGCAGGTATTTCAGTACCTCCAGGAATAGTGCACTTTCCCACCCAGGGAAAGCAATGTTGTTCAAAGAGAGACGAGCAAACAAATGTAGCGCTTCACTGGCAAACACTGTAAAGTGGCGCTAATGTGTTTAGGTGTGAATAAATCAATCTGGCCACCTTGCAACCACTCTGTCTTGCTTTAGCTAGCTACTTTTCATATTTTGAATGTTTTAGTTCTCTCCACCCCGAGGCTGAACTTAGAAATTGAAAAAGTCAGAAAAAGAGGACGTTTCCAGCAAAAGTGTTTTTATTTTTGGATCCATTTCACAGGGGAGCAAATAAACGAAAGCAGGAAAGAGAAGGTGATACCTGTTTCTAAAAGTCTCGGTTTTCACCATCCCACGCTGGCACCACGACGACGTTGCTCCTGCGCTGAAAAAAGAGAAGGGAAATCCTAAGAGAAAATGGCTCTCTTAAAGGGTTTCCCTTCCTCCAACAACGCTCACCTGGCATGATGTCATGCCGTCGTGCCGTGGACGTCATGCCGTGACCTCCACTACTCAGTGAGGAAACTGAGCTCTCACTGCAGTCCAGAAAAAAAAAAAAAAAAAAAAGAAAGGACTACCTTTGCCAGCCGCGAAAATGGAGCCCGATAGAGACCTGTTTCGAGGGCCCCCAAAAAAAACTGCCGGTGCTCGGACCCGGACAGACCCAGCCCACTTAAAGCCCTGGGCTAACCCCTCCTTGGCCCTCTGAGTGCCCTCGGTGTCTCTGCCATGCGGCATCACAAGACGCAGTTCACTGTCCGCCCTGCGGCGAACCCCACCAAGGCCCTCTGAGTGCCCTCGTTGTCTCTGCCATGAGGCGCCCAGGGACGCAGTTCACTGTCCGCCCTGCGGCGATCCCTCCTTGGCACTCTGAGTGCCCTCAGTGTCTCTGCCATGAGGCATCCAAGGACACAGTTCACTGTCCGCCCTGAGGATCACTCCTCCTTGGCCCTCTGAGTGCCCTCAGTGTCTCTGCCATGAGGCACCCCAGGACACAGTTCACTGTCCGGCCTGTGGCTAACCCCTCCTGGCCCTCTGAGTGCCCTCAGTGTCTCTGCCATGAGGCACCCCAGGACACAGTTCACTGTCCGCCCTGCGGCGAACCCCTCCTTGGCCCTCTGAGTGCCC
The DNA here is from genome assembly GCA_963921515.1 of Calotriton arnoldi. NCBI lineage: Eukaryota > Metazoa > Chordata > Amphibia > Caudata > Salamandridae > Calotriton > Calotriton arnoldi. Next base: position 98,674 of record CAWUFW010007760.1, on the reverse strand, counting down.
TCAGTGTCTCTGCCATGAGGCATCCAAGGACACAGTTCACTGTCCGGCCTCCGGCTAACCCCTCCTGGCCCTCTGAGTGCCCTCAGTGTCTCTGCCATGAGGCACCACAGGACACAGTTCACTGTCCGCCCTGCGGTAAATCCCTCCTTGGCCCTCTGAGTGCCCTCAGTGTCTCTGCCATGAGGCATCCAAGGACACAGTTCACTGCCTGCCCTGCGGCTAACCCCTCCTTGGGCCTCTGTGTGCCCTCGGTGTCTCTGCCATGCGGCATCACAGGACGCAGTTCACTGTCCGCCCTGCGGCGAACCCCACCAAGGCCCTCTGAGTGCCCTCAGTGTCTCTGCCATGAGGCACCCCAGGACACAGTTCACTGTCCGCCCTGTGGCTAACCCCTCCTTGGCCCTCTGAGTGCCCTCAGTGTCTCTGCCATGAGGCATCCAAGGACACAGTTCACTGTCCGCCCTGCGGCGCACCCCTCCTCGGCCCTCTGAGTGCCCTGAGTGTCTCTGCCATGAGGCACCCCAGGACACAGTTCACTGTCTGCCCTGCGGCGAACCCCTCCTTGGCCCTCTGTGTGTCCTCCGTGTCTCTGCCATGAGGCGCGCCAGGACACAGTTCACTGTCCGCCCTGCGGCGGACCCCTCCTTGGCCCTCTGAGTGCCCTCGGTGTCTCTGCCATGCGGCATCCCAGGACGCAGTTCACTGTCCGCCCTGCAGCGCACCCCTCCTTGGGCCTCTGTGTGCCCTCGCTGTCTCTGCCATGAGGCGCCCCAGGACGCAGTTCACTGTCCGCCCTGCGGCGAACCCCTCCTTGGCCCTCTGAGTGCCCTCAGTGTCTCTGCCATGAGGCATCCAAGGACACAGTTCACTGTCCGCCCTGAGGATCACTCCTCCTTGGCCCTCTGAGTGCCCTCAGTGTCTCTGCCATGAGGCACCCCAGGACACAGCTCACTGTCCGCCCTGCAGCTAACCCCTCCTTAGCCCTCTGAGTGCCCTCGGTGTCTCTGCCATGCGGCATCCCAGGACGCAGTTCACTGTCCGCCCTGCAGCGCACCCCTCCTTGGGCCTCTGTGTGCCCTCGCTGTCTCTGCCATGAGGCGCCCCAGGACGCAGTTCACTGTCCGCCCTGCGGCGAACCCCTCCTTGGCCCTCTGAGTGCCCTCAGTGTCTCTGCCATGAGGCATCCAAGGACACAGTTCACTGTCCGCCCTGAGGATCACTCCTCCTTGGCCCTCTGAGTGCCCTCAGTGTCTCTGCCATGTGGCACCCCAGGACGCAGTTCACTGCCTGCCCTGGGGCGGACCCCTCCCTGGCCCTCTGAGTGCCCTCGGTGTCTCTGCCATGAGGCATCCCAGGACGCAGTTCACTGTCCGCCCTGCGGCTAATCCCTCCTTGGGCCTCTGTGTGCCCTCAGTGTCTCTGCCATGAGGCGCCCCAGGACACAGTTCACTGTCTGCCCTGCGGCGAATCCCTCCTTGGACCTCTGAGTGCCCTCGGTGTCTCTGCCATGCGGCATCACAGGACGCAGTTCACCGTCCGCCCTGCGGCGAACCCCACCAAGGCCCTCTGAGTGCCCTCGTTGTCTCTGCCATGAGGCGCCCAGGGACGCAGTTCACTGTCCGCCCTGCGGCGAACCCCTCCTTGGCACTCTGAGTGCCCTCAGTGTCTCTGCCATGAGGCATCCAAGGACACCGTTCACTGTCCGCTCTGCGGCGCACCCCTCCTTGGCCCTCTGAGTGCCCTCAGTGTTCTGCCATGAGGCACCCCAGGACACAGTTCACTGTCCGGCCTGTGGCTAACCCCTCCTGGCCCTCTGAGTGCCCTCAGTGTCTCTGCCATGAGGCATCCAAGGACACAGTTCACTGTCCGGCCTGCCGCTAACCCCTCCTGGCCCTCTGAGTGCCCTCAGTGTCTCTGCCATGAGGCACCCCAGGACACAGTTCACTGTCCGCCCTGCGGCGCACCCCTCCTTGGCCCTATGAGTGCCCTCAGTGTCTCTGCCATGAGGCACCCCAGGACACAGTTCACTGTCCGCCCTGCGGCGAACCCCTCCTTGGCCCTCTGAGTGCCCTCAGTGTCTCTGCCATGAGGCATCCCAGGGCACTCAGAGGGCTAAGGAGGGGTTAGCCGCAGGGCTCCCGGTAGAATCCAGGGGGGCTCCCGGTAGAATCCAGAGGGTTCCCGAATAACTGCTGGTGGTCATTTGGACCTTGGCACACTACAACTCTAAACCCAGAAGGTGAACCCCTGAAACCGACTGTACTTACCTTGATGCATCTCTGACTTTTCCTCCCATAGGATTGCATTGTGCGTAAAAGCGCACAGGTTTGAACATTTTACTTACCTGTGATTGTTGATATCAAAAACAGTACTTACCTTTGAACAAAGTTCTTGGTTCTAAAACATATATAAAAAGAAGTGTTATTTTTCTAATTCATCTCGAGTGCGTGTCTCATTTATTGCCTCTGTGAGTACAACAAATGTTTATCACTACCCTCTGATAAGCCTAACTGCTCGCCCACACTACCACAAAGAGAGCATTAGTATTATCTACTGTTGCCTCTGAAAATCAATTAGAAACCCACTGAACCCTCAGCACAGTGTACTTCGTTTTAGCGCACTATATAGAGAGCCAGCTTCCTACAAAAGGGCAGAACTGACTGTCAGTGAGTCAGGGGGAGGAGGGGCCAAGGACGGTCAGAGAGCCAGAAGAGGGCAGAGCTGTGGACTGTCAGTGGGTCAGGAGGGGGCGGGGCCAAGGACTCAGGGTCAGGAGGGGACGGGGCCAAGGACGGTCAGAGAGCCAGAAGAGGGCAGAGCTGTGGACTGTCAGTGAGTCAGGAGGGGGCGGGGCCAAGGACTCTGGGTCAGGAGGGGGAGGGGCCAAGGGCGGTCAGAGAGCCAGAAGAGGGCAGAGCTGTGGACTGTCAGTGAGTCAGCAGGGGGCGGGGCCAAGGACGGTCAGAGAGCCAGAAGAGGTGCAGAGCTGTGGACTGTCAGTGAGTCAGCAGGGGGCGGGGCCAAGGACGGTCAGAGAGCCAGAAGAGGGCAGAGCTGTGGACTGTCAGTGAGTCAGGAGGAGGCGGGGCCAAGGACTGTCAGAGAGCCAGAAGAGGGCAGAGCTCTGGACTGTCAGTGAGTCAGGAGGGGGCGGGGCCAAGGACGGTCAGAGAGCCAGAAGAGGGCAGAGCTGTGGACTGTCAGTGGGTCAGGTGGGGGCGGGGCCAAGGACTCAGGGTCAGGAGGGGACGGGGCCAAGGACGGTCAGAGAGCCAGAAGAGGGCAGAGCTGTGGACTGTCAGTGGGTCAGGAGGGGCGGGGCCAAGGACTCAGGGTCAGGAGGGGACGGGGCCAAGGACGGTCAGAGAGCCAGAAGAGGGCAGAGCTGTGGACTGTCAGTGAGTCAGGAGGGCGGGGCCAAGGACTCAGGGTCAGGAGGGGCGGGGCCAAGGGCGGTCAGAGAGCCAGAAGAGGGAGAGCTGTGGACTGTCAGTGGGTCAGGAGGGGGCGGGGCCAAGGACTCAGGGTCAGGGTCAGGAGGGGCAGGGCCAAGGACGGTCAGAGTGCCAGAAGAGGGCAGAGCTGTGGACTGTCAGTGGGTCAGGAGGGGGCGGGGCCAAGGATGATCAGAGAGCCAGAAGAAGGCAGAGCTGTGGACTGTCAGTGAGTCAGGAGGGGGCGGGGCCAAGGACTCAGGGTCAGGAGGGGGCGGGGCCAAGGACGGTCAGAGTGCCAGAAGAGGGCAGAGCTGTGGACTGTCAGTGGGTCAGGAGGGGGCGGGGCCAAGGATGGTCAGAGAGCCAGAAGAAGGCAGAGCTGTGGACTGTCAGTGGGTCAGGAGGGGGCGGGGCCAAGGACTCAGGGTCAGGAGGGGGCGGGGCCAAGGACGGTCATAGAGCCAGAAGAGGGCAGAGCTGTGGACTGTCAGTGGGTCACAGCGGCTGCCCGAGCAATGGTAGTCCTGGAGCCGGGGGTTGTTAACCTATGCTGACGCACACTAGCACCCCCTAGTGCCTGGGTCGACATAGCTGAGGAAGAATCTTCCACATTTTTATGTCTCGTCAAACAAGTGACATAACATATAAAAGCCTCTACCTGCCTCATGCAGATTTGGAGGGAACTCTCAGCATCAAGGAAGGTTTCAGAGAAGCATGTAAAGATGCTGCCTGGTAAACATGTGATTCAGGACGGAGCTTTGGTCTCCACAGAGGGAGCTCAAGACAACGTTGCTGGAGTGAAAGGTCTGTACAACTCTCTGGTGGAGACAAATTGCAGCCCACCTTCCAGCAGAGGCCAGGCACCGGAGGCTGAGTATCCCGTGACACAAGGAGGCACTGATTGAATTGTAATCCCTACATAGGGACACATTAACAGCAGCCAGGATGATAAGTGAGGGGGCACACTAACAGAGGCGGAGATGAGAAGTGAGGGGGCACAAAGCTGAGATGAGAAGTGAGGGGGCACACTAACAGAGGCCAAGATGAGAAGTGAGGGGGCACAAAGCTGAGATGAGAAGTGAGAGGGCACACTAAAGAGGCGGAGATGAGAAGTGAGGGGGAACATTAACAGCAGCCAGAGTGAGAAGTGAGGGGCACATTAACAGAGGCTGAGATGAGAAGTGAGGGGGCACAAAGCTGAGATGAGATGAGAAGAGAGGGGGCACAAAGCTGAGATGAGAAGTGAGGGGGCACAAAGCTGAGATGAGAAGTGAGGGGGCACACTAACAGAGGCGGAGATGAGAAGTGAGGGGCACATTAACAGAGGCTGAGATGAGAAGTGAGGGGGGAAATTAACAGAGGCGGAGATGAGAAGTGAGGGGGCACAAAGCTGAGATGAGATGAGAAGAGAGGGGGCACAAAGCTGAGATGAGAAGTGAGGGGGCACAAAGCTGAAATGAGAAGTGAGGGGGCACATTAACAGAGGCTGAGATGAGAAGTGAGGGGGGAAATTAACAGAGGCGGAGATGAGAAGTGAGGGGGCACAAAGCTGAGATGAGAAGTGAGGGGGCACACTAACAGAGGCGGAGATGAGAAGTGAGGGGGCACAAAGCTGAGTAGAGAAGTGAGGGGGCACATTAACAGAGGCAAGATGAGAAGTGAGGGGGCACATTAACAGAGGCTGAGATGAGAAGTAAGGGGGACATTAACTGAGGCCGAGATGAGAAGTGAGGGGGACATTAACTGAGGCCGAGATGAGAAGTGAGGGGGCGCATTAACAGAGGCCGAGATGAGAAGTAAGGGGGACATTAACAGAGGCCGAGATGAGAAGTTAGGGGGCACAAAGCTGAGATGAGAAGTGAGGGGGCACAAAGCTGAGATGAGAAGTGAGGGGGCACACTAACAGAGGCGGAGATGAGAAGTGAGGGGGAACACTAACAGCAGCCAGAGTGAGAAGTGAGGGGCACACTAACAGAGGCGGAGATGAGAAGTGAGGGGCACATTAACAGAGGCTGAGATGAGAAGTGAGGGGGGAAATTAACAGAGGCAGAGATGAGAAGTGAGGGGGCACAAAGCTGAGATGAGAAGTGAGGGGGCACACTAACAGAGGCGGAGATGAGAAGTGAGGGGCACATTAACAGAGGCTGAGATGAGAAGTGAGGGGGCACAAAGCTGAGATGAGAAGTGAGGGGGCACACTAACAGAGGCCAAGATGAGAAGTGAGGGGGCACAAAGCTGAGATGAGAAAGTGAGGGGGCACACTAACAGAGGCAGAGATGAGAAGAGAGGGGGCACAAAGCTGAGATGAGAAGTGAGGGGGCACACTAACAGAGGCGGAGATGAGAAGTGAGAGGGCACAAAGCTGAGATGAGAAGTGAGGGGGCACACTAACAGAGGCCGAGATGAGAAGAGAGGGGGCACAAAGCTGAGATGAGAAGTGAGGGGGCACACTAACAGGGGCCGAGATGAGAAGTGAGGGGGCACAAAGCTGAGATGAGAAGTGAGGGGGCACACTAACAGGGGCCGAGATGAGAAGTGAGGGGGCACAAAGCTGAGATGAGAAGTGAGGGGTCACATTAACAGAGGCGGAGATGAGAAGTGAGGGGGCACAAAGCTGAGATGAGAAGAGAGGGGGCACAAAGCTGAGATGAGAAGTGAGGGGGCACAAAGCTGAGATGAGAAGTGAGGGGGCACACTAACAGGGGCCGAGATGAGAAGTGAGGGGCACACTAACAGAGGCGGAGATGAGAAGTGAGGGGGCACAAAGCTGAGATGAGAAGTGAGGGGCACACTAACAGAGGCGGAGATGAGAAGTGAGGGGGCACACTAACAGAGGCGGAGATGAGAAGTGAGGGGCACACTAACAGAGGCGCAGATGAGAAGTGAGGGGGCACAAAGCTGAGATGAGAAGTGAGGGGTCACATTAACAGAGGCGGAGATGAGAAGTGAGGGGGCACAAAGCTGAGATGAGAAGTGAGGGGGCACACTAACAGAGGCAAAGATGAGAAGTGAGGGGGCACAAAGCTGAGATGAGAAGTGAGGGGGCACACTAACAGAGGCGGAGATGAGAAGTGAGGGGGCACAAAGCTGAGATGAGAAATGAGGGGGCACATTAACAGAGGCGGAGATGAGAAGTGAGGGGGCACAAAGCTGAGATGAGAAGTGAGGGGGCACACTAACAGAGGCCAAGATGAGAAGTGAGGGGGCACACTAACAGAGGCGGAGATGAGAAGTGAGGGGGCACAAAGCTGAGATGAGAAGTGAGGGGGCACACTAACAGAGGCGGAGATGAGAAGTGAGGGGGCACAAAGCTGAGATGAGAAGTGAGGGGGCACACTAACAGAGGCGGAGATGAGAAGTGAGGGGGCACACTAACAGAGGCCGAGATGAGAAGTAAGGGGGACATTAACTGAGGCCGAGATGAGCAGTAAGGGGGACATTAACTGAGGCCGAGATGAGAAGTGAGGGGGCACATTAACAGAGGCCGAGATGAGAAGTAAGGGGGACATTAACTGAGGCCGAGATGAGAAGTGAGGGGGCGCATTAACAGAGGGCGAGATGAGAAGTAAGGGAGAACATTAACAGAGGCCGAGATGAGAAGTGAGGGGGAACATTAACAGAGGCCGAGATGAGAAGTGAGGGGCACATTAACAGAGGCGGAGATGAGAAGTGAGGGGGCACATTAACAGAGGCGGAGATGAGAAGTGAGGGGGCACATTAACAGAGGCTGAGATGAGAAGTGAGGGGCACATTAACAGAGGCCGAGATGAGAAGTAAGGGGGACATTAACTGAGGCCGAGATGAGAAGTGAGGGGGCGCATTAACAGAGGCCGAGATGAGAAGTAAGGGGGAACATTAACAGAGGCCGAGATGAGAAGTGAGGGGGAACATTAACAGAGGCCAAGATGAGAAGTGAGGGGGCACATTAACAGAGGCTGAGATGAGAAGTAAGGGGGAACATTAACAGAGGCCGAGATGAGAAGTGAGGGGGAACATTAACAGAGGCCAAGATGAGAAGTGAGGGGGCACATTAACAGAGGCTGAGATGAGAAGTGAGGGGGCACATTAACAGAGGTGGAGATGAGAAGTGAGGGGGCACATTAACAGAGGCCGAGATGAGAAGTGAGGGGGCACATTAACAGAGGCTCAGATGAGAAGTGAGGGGGAACATTAACAGAGGCTCAGATGAGAAGTGAGGGGGCACATTAACAGAGGCGGAGATGAGAAGTGAGGGGGCACATTAACAGAGGCTGAGATGAGAAGTGAGGGGGCATATTAACAGAGGTGGAGATGAGAAGTGAGGGGGCACATTAACAGAGGCGGAGATGAGAAGTGAGGGGTAACATTAACAGAGGCCGAGATGAGAAGTGAGGGGACACATTAACAGAGGCCGAGATGAGAAGTGAGGGGGAACATTAACAGAGGTCGAGATGAGAAGTGAGGGGGCACATTAACAGAGGCTGAGATGAGAAGTAAGGGGGAACATTAACAGAGGCCGAGATGAGAAGTGAGGGGGAACATTAACAGCAGCCAGGATGAGAAGTAAGGGGGCGCATTAACAAAGGCCGAGATGAGAAGTGAGGGGGCACACTAACAGAGGCTGAGATGAGAAGTGAGGGGGCACATTAAAAGAAGCTGAGATGAGAAGTGAGGGGGCATACAAATAGAGCAAGACCTGAATATTCGACCAACTTCTCTGCATTCCCATTATCCTCAAATCTGCTATATTTTCTTTCCTCCAGGTTCAACCCTAGTACGTCCTCCGCTGCGATAGATGCAAGAGTGTTACTTACTGCTAGCTGTGACAAGGTCTGTGTTTGAACATAAGCCTTCACTCCTTGAGAATCATCCATGAAGGAATGAAAGTTGGACATGTGCAGGACAAACGTAGCCAAACCGCAGCGGGCACTGGGCAGGGTCAAATGTTCCCTGGACTCAGTCATCAGTGAGACTGTTGGGTCAATTGTCTGCATGATATTGACTGTACACTCTCTCACAGTCGTGAAAAAGGTGCAAGGCTTCCATGGGGAGCTGCAGATCCGACTAGATCACAGACTTACCAGAGTGGACACCTGCTGCTCAGGTTTTAATTTCCAGCCAACAATAAACAGCGACACTAAATAGTTTTTCTTTTATCACTTCAGCAATTCTTCATCATTTTAGCAGGCAGTTAAAACCAGAAACAGAAGCCACCTAATCCTGCAACTTTCTAAAGCAAGAAGAAGCAAAACTTCAAAGCTAGCCTCCGCTTCCTTCCCTCCAACACTGTGGGGCTCCATCCTGGTGAACATCAGAAAAAATCCTTATTTTCTTACAATCTGAAAAAAAAACATCTTCAGAATTTCTCTCTCAGATTAAGTTGGGTACTGAGGTTCATTTTAGGCCTTTCCTGTGATGGAGTGAGGCTTGTAAAAATACATCCTCATGAAATTAAGAAACCCCATAATGATGTATTAACTGCATGGACTAATCAACCCTGAATGCACACATACACACAGGGGGCAAACGCATTTTTCATAATATACTAAACCATGATGGCATAAGTACGTATTAACTGTTTGCGCTTTGGAAAATGGTACTATGCATGTTTATGCTATGTTGTACATTGCACATTTTGCATGTTGTGCACAAATAACGAAAAGTTGCTTTAAATTAATAAGCTTTCGCAAGGAATTAATTAATACAGGGTACTAGTATGGAGGGAGGTCACCATAATGGGTTTTATTTCATGAATTAATATTCTTTTGTGTTTATTTGCTTTAGTACGAGATTGGGCCTGCATGAAAATGGCCTCTTGTCCGAGCCAGCATGTGGTTGGCTTGGTCGGTACGGAGGACGCATGCGCCAAATTGTTTTGCCTGCCTACGAGCTGCAGAGTGCACCAGATGATGTAATCCGTGTGAAGGCCATGTTGACCTGTGTCCTATTGTTTATGTGCCAAGACGCGACAGCGACTGTGGGAACTGCCATCGCTACGTGCAATTCGAATGTGAAGCGGATGTCATAATATGAGAATGTTGCAAAATGTATAACTAATAACCTTAGTAGTATGCGAATGTATTTATCCTTAATACTTCCTTTGTCAAAACCGGTATGGGACAGATTTGTGAGGAGAACATGATGAGGCGACCCTAGCATGATTTAGGACAACCAATCACAGGACGAGTTTCTACCGAGACTGCAACATTGTAAGATAGTGAGTTAGGCATTAGACTATAATTGATATCCCAATTGGGGGTGTGTCGGGAAAAAGGGAGATTGGCGGAATTGGCGGATCAGATCAGATCAGAACGCACAGAACATTGAGAGTGAGATGCGCCAAGACAGAGAGAGCAGACCAGCACTGAGCCAGAGAAACTTTCGGTACGAGAACGTTTCGGGAGTGCTTGGGAGGAGACTGCGTCCGAGGAGAACTAGATTAAGGTAGATTGAATTGGGGGATTATTTTTGTTTGCTTTGTCCTCTGAGTCTATCTCTGAGGACCCCTTGCCACAACCTCGGCCAAGGAAGTCCTGAGCCTATCTCTGAGGACCCCTTGCCACAACCTCGGCCAAGGAAGTGGTTTTCCTGATTCTTTGGTGGGTATCACCCTCCTTAAATGCTTTAATTTTGCAATATATTTCTGCAAGTATTTATGCTGTACCTTCTCTTCCCCTATTCCTATGCACGCTTTGATGTTGATTCAAATGATTCATTTTGATTACATTGCTTGATAATTTTGTTCTCTTATATGTAATCTTGTGTGTGCACTGACAATCGGAATTATGAGCATTTAATATTAATAAGATAAAATTATTAACCGAATAAATGGCTCTGTGGTTATTTAGTTAAAATATTAAAGTGTTTAGTTAATCATAGTCACCATCAACTCTTCAACTAATGGTCCATCGACCAAAGGAAGAAGACAGTTGAAATTACGAATAGTTAGGGATTTACATAAATGTTATTAATGTAAAGTATAGTACTGTATATAATAAAACTGACAAATAAAACCCCCCAATTCCAGCGCCCGACTTCAGGGATCATTTATGGGTAATGTATGATGGGCCCCGTTGTTTGATGAGCAATTTATGTGTGAAGAGATTTCCCTGGTCCCTGGTTCATGAAATAGGGGTTGCGCTGGATCAGTTTTTCTGGTAGCAGAATGATGGTTATTATTGATTAGTTTGGTGATTTATTGATTATTGATTATTGATTATTGATTATATGTTTAACATTCTATATAAAGTGAGTTAGTGTTGCGTTTTATGTAGTCTTTGGAACACAGATACAGAAGAGTATCTGGGAAGCCGGCAGAGGAAAAACTAGCCTGAAATAAGGCAGAAGAAAAGTGTGAGAAGTGAAATCACACGGGAACAGGTGCATTGTCTGTTTGATCAGTGATAACACTTATGTGTTATTTTAGGGACTATTTAGTGTGTATGTAGAAAAATATTGACATAGCGAAGGGTCCACCTGTGAAACTTTGGCCTTATCCCCAGAAGAGTAGTGAGACCTCCTTTCGAATAAAAGGTCCTCTTGTGAAATTTTGGCCTTATTCCTAGAGAAGTAACAGGTCCTCCCCTAGCTTGAATGAAGGGAAGGATAGCGGAATTGTTATACTTGCCCGTATTGAAAGGAATATTCTTTAAAGTGAAAATCTAGCTCCTTATTTAGTAAACAGGCAATGTGGTATTGTTTTATGTTGTAACTAATAAGTTAATGTAAAGAAAAAGAACTTAGAAAAAGTGCCGATAATTTTTGTAAAGGGAGGGTCAGCAGTAAGAGGAGAGGCTGACGTCACGAAAAGCTGTGCTGGCATTGGTCAGACTGCGAGGCAAGGTAAGCTCAGATTGGTTGGTTGGTGTGAGTCGCGTTGGTATTGGACAGGATAGCAGAGACGTAGAAAGCTCCGATTGGAAGAGTTAGAGTGTGTCGCGCTGACATTGATCAGGTGCCTAGGGAAGTAAAGGAAGTTGATTGGTGAATTTTTGTGGATTGTATTGACGAAGATTTGGATTGCGTGAATTATTGACAATTGGCAAAAATGTATTTCGAGCAACCCTGACAGGAGAAATTGACTTTGTTCGGGAAAATTAAAAGATTCTTTAAAAAGGACAAACCCGTAATAACGAGAGAGGGAGTTCCTATTCCTCCACCGAAGACACCAGCGTCTTACATGATGTTAAAATATGGTTATCACACATGTATTTGGCTAGAAAATTGGATAGGATATACGAAGAATGATGGTGTGCTAGCTTTTCCAGAGCATGGTTCTTTTAATTTGGCAGTATTGCGTAATTTGAGAGAAAAGATGATGGCATTAGACCCAAGACCTAGGCCTACACAGTTTGAAGCATTAGTAGAATGGGTAGACGAAATGTATGAAAGGGAAAGACATAGAGGTGGTAGAAGTAATAGATTTATGTTTGGAAGATTTCATGATGAAAGGCATGAGGACAGAATGAAGAGATGGAGAAATGGAGAGATAACTGAAGGATTGTATCCAGTTTTAATGGTAGGAGAGACTGCAGGAAGCAAATGTAAGGAGAAGAGGAGCATTTAGAGCAACTTGGTTATGGATATAACCCGAATGAATCTGATGACGAGCTACTGGATGATATATTAGTTAAACGACCACCTCCTTATCAGGAAAATCCGGCGATGGTGACACCAAATGCACCGTCAATGGAAGCCCCAATGACACCTTAAACGACACCAGTTCCAACTGTAAGCGATGTAGAGCAGGAAGAAGAAGCAGAATTGACAATAAAAACCAAAGAGTTAGTTGAAAAATTAAATCAGATGAATATGAAAATAGATGCAATAACTGTGCCAGTAACTATAGGTCCAGCAATACCTGTATTTGAAAATAGACTTATCCATGAACCTTCCTTGACTGTCCCACTAAATTCTGCAGCAACATCAGTTAGCAATAGAATTAACACCGTAAGTGTTCAAAGTCAACAGCCTGCTACGGCCACTAGGTTAACACCTCCGACTAATTTAACAATAAGTGAAACACCTAGAGGAGTAATGCAGTTACAGCCAAAAAGAATAGAGTTGGAAGAAATTCCCAGAAGTGAAGCTTCAATAGGTCCGACAACTGAAGAGTTGGATGATTGGGTGAAAGGGTTACAAAGGAGAAAAACACAGCCACAACCTATAGATGTATGTAAGCTGAGAGTAGATCTGGAGGAAATGATCCTTGGGACCATAAGTCCAGACAGGCTAAAGACTTATCAAGATGATGAATTGATGTATCTGTGTAAAAGTGTTACTTGGAAAGCAAGAAATCTACATGAAAGATTAGTGGAAGCTGCATATAAATTAGGAGTAGACATGAGCAGATCAAAAGTGTTGCAGAAGACATATAGAGTGGATTTTACTGAAAAGGATATAGAAAATATGAATACATCTAGTAGACGATTGCAGATAAAAGAGTTAATGGTTGTTTTGAGAAAATGGGGAGATGTAGAGAGATGGAAGGGTAGATGGATGAGGAAGAAAGAAGAAGCAGCTGGTAAAGAAATATATTTACGTCCAGTAAGAGAAGTAGAAAATGTAACTCTTGAATGTCCCATGAGAGAAGTTCCAGGAGGAGGTTATGTGCATGTTCCATGGTCTAGACAGGACATATTGTCTTTTGCAAATGAGTTTCCCAGGTTGAGAGAAAAGGCAGTGGAATGGTACAAACAAGTTGAGAGGTTTGTGAAAGTCTCGAAAGTGTTGCTAAAAGATTTAGATGGACTATTTGAAATTGTTGTCCCTGCGGACTTATGGACAGAATGTAAGATTACAGTTGATTGACCAAAAGACAAATATCCTAGAGATTCTAAAACAGGAGCACCTTCTGATGAGGTGATGAAAAAGTACCATCAGGTGATTACTTTTTGAAAAGCAAAATTTCCCCTAAGGAAACTGATTGGGTAAAAATAGATAGAACAACCCAAGAGCCGAAAGAGTCTGTGCATGCATATTACGAGAGACTGTTACAGGTTTTTAAGCACTATAGTGGTTTTGAGAATATTGGAAACAAAGATATGGGTCATTTTGTGTATAGATTTGTGTATGGATTGAGACCTGAGATTAGCCAGATGATACAGCAACACATGCTGTGTTAGCAGGCTAAAATGATAGATGAGATTTTGAGATATGCGAAGTATTGCAATGATGACATTGAGTCGCGCCATCGCAAATTAAAAGAAAAGATGATGTGGGCGCAAGTAAAGGTAGCAGAGCAGCAGGAAACCCAGTTGAATTCTCAATCTATAAACCAAATGGGAGGAGTTAGTCAGAATGCTCAAAGACCTAGTGGAGGTAGAGGTAGGGGACAAATGAGCAGGGAAGAGGCGAAAAAGACATTTCCTTGTCATGCGTGCGGAAAGTATGGACACTGGAAGAATGAGTGTAAATCAGTGCAGAGGACTAATGGAGGAAATCAAATTTTAACCCCACAGGTGCAGAGTGAGGTAGGTGTGCAACAACCACCTCAGCAGCAGGTAGTTACTACCCAGTATCAGGTCCCGCAACCACCTTTGCCACACAATGTAAATGCTCAAAGATACAGTGCGGATACAGGGTTCCACGGAGGAGACCAGGTTGGTAAAAATACTAACACGAATGTGATTCCTCAATTTTGGATGCAATGTGATGGAAGTGATGTTGAGTCGAATCAATGACGCTGCCTGAGGGGGAGGAAGAGTGCGTGCTTGGCGCTACTCTAGAGGTAGATCAGACAGGTCCATTTGTTGATGGAAAAGTGGAAGGTAATGATATCACCTTTCTTGTGGACACTGGTGCTACCCGTTCTACTGTGAGAGCAGCAGAAATTCCAAACCTACCCCTCTCAGGAGAAACTATCCAAGTAGTAGGAGTCTCAAATAAACAGATTAGTACCCCAGTTACTAAACCAATTGAAGTGCATATTGGTCCATTTAAAGATATGCATCGGTTCGTAGTGTGTGACTCGAGTCCAGTGAATTTGTTAGGGAGAGATTTGTTGTGCAAAATGAATTGCACTATTTACTGCACACCGGATGGTATTGCATTCCAGACACCTGATGAGGATGTCGCTTTTAAAATGGTGCTAGCAAAGCAAGGAACAGAAGTGAATGAGTTATTTTCGCTTCTTACAGATAAAAGTGTTCCTGAAGAATTGATGAAGGTAGTGAATTCAGATGTATGGGATTTCACAGGACAGGAGATTGGATTAATGAAAAAAGTAGACCCGATTAGAATTACAGTGAAAGATGATGTTGACTATCCAAATACACCACAATATAAGATGAAGCCAGAAGTAATAGCAGGAATAGCTCCTGTAATTGATCAAATGATTGAACAAGGAATTTCAAAAGAAATAATGAGCAGTCCTTGTAATTCACCTATTATGGGATTGAAAAAGCCAAATGGAACCTATAGAATAGTGCAAGATTTGAGAAAGGTGAACAAAATTGTTGTGCCTTGTTGCCCAGTTGTGCCAAACCCAGCAGTGATTCTTTATCAAATTCCACATGATGCGGAATGGTATACAGTGATTGATTTGTGTCATGCATTCTTTTCGATTCCCTTGCATCCGGATAGCCAGTATTTGTTTGCTTTCCGGTTTGGAGACCGTGTTTTGGCATGGTGCCAAGTTCCTCAAGGGTATACTGAGAGTCCTTCAATTTTTAACCAGATTTTGAAAAAGTGTCTAGAAGATTTGAGAATGTCTAAAGGGTCAGTTCTGGTTCAGTACATTGATGACCTACTGGTGGCATCAAAGACTCGAGAAGCCTGTGTTGCAGACACTGTTGCTTTACTGAACCATTTGGCAGAAGGTGGACATAAAGTGTCCCCTGCAAAATTACAATTCTGTCAGCGAGAAGTCCAATACTTAGGTCACAAGATTGAGAAGGGAGTTAGAAAGGTAACATCAGAGCGTATTCGAGTGATCAAAGACATGAAACCACCGACAACTCAAAGAGAAGTGCGAATGTGTTTGGGAGTGGTTGGATATTGTAGACAGTGGATCAGTGGGTTTTCACTGATGGCAAAACCTCTACAGAGGTTGAAAAGAAATTATGTGAAAGACCCAATTAAATTGGATGAAGAGAGCATGGAAGCTTTTGTTAAATTGAAAGACAGATTGTGCCAGGCACCGGCACTGGGGATGCCTGATTATTCAAAAGATTTTGCATTGTATTGCAGTGAAAGAGATGGGTGTGTGCTTGCAGTGTTGACTCAGAGACATGGAATGGCGAGACGACCTGTGGCATATTTTTCTGCTACTTTAGATTCAGTAGCTGCCGCATTACCTGGATGTTTGAAAGCAGTAGCTGCTACTTGCGTGAGTCTGGAGCAGAGTGAAGGGATCATAATGGGTCATCCTGTGAGAGTGTATGTGCCACATTCAGTTGAAATCCTCTTAACAAGAACACGAACACAGCATCTTACATATAGTCGGCTGACTAGGTATGAGAGAGTGAGTGGGTGCAGAAAATGTGACGATAGTGAGATGTACCAATGTGAATCCTTCTACTTTATTGCCAGATGCATGGGATGAAGAAGTGAGGGATGAAGCAGAACATGATTGTTTGAATGTGACTGAATTTTGCACCAAGCCCTGTCCTGATATTAAGGATGTTCCTCTTGAAGAATCTGATTGTGTGATGTTTGTTGATGGTTCCTGTTTACGAACTGAAACAGGGGTGTTGAGTTCTGCCTATGCTGTCTGTACAGTAGCAGCAATCCTGGAAGCATCCTGCCTAAAAGGGGTAAAAACCGCACAAGTGGCCGAATTGGTACCTCTGATTCGAGCCTGTAAATTGGAAAAAAGTCAGAAAGTGACTATAATTACTGATAGTCAATATGGTTTTGGCATTGTGCATGATTTTGGAGAACTATGGATACAGAGGGGATTCCTGACCTCTTCAGGGTCCCCCATCAGGAATAGTCAATTTGTAAAAGAGTTGCTTGAAGCATTACAAATGCCAAAACGAATTGCAGTGGTCAAATGTGCCACACATAAGTCAGGAGATGATTATGTGACTCAAGGCAACAGATTTGCTGACCAAGTAGCACAATATTGTGCAAAGAATCAGGCTTCCATAAATCGGGGAAAACCAAGAGAAAATACGGTTTGTCAACTTATGTTTACTAACACCATTGAAACTTGGGATGAAGTGAGACAATTGCAGGAAGAGGCAGGTGAAGAAGATAAACAGGAATGGGAAAAAGCAGGATGTAGGAGACGAGCAGATGATGATGTATGGGTATACATTGATGGGAGACCAGTCATGCCAGATAGTTTACTTTCTCATATGGCAAGGATGTATCATGGAATGACACATATTGGCCGAGATGCCATGGTCCGATCATTCAAACAAACGTGGTTTCATACCAAATTCAGAACTATTGCAGAGAGTCTTTGTCAGAGATGCCTGACGTGCCAACACCAAAACCCAGGAAGAAAGACAGTGGTGAGTCTGGGAACAATAGGGAGGGCAGGAGGTCCTCTTACCAGACTACAGCTTGATTTTATCAAGTTGCCTCCATGTAATAAGCTCAAGTATGTATTAGTGATTGTATGTTTGTTTTCCCGTTGGGTAGAAGCCTATCCCACAAGAAGGAATGACAGTCTAACAGTGGCAAAACTTTTGTTGAGGGAATACATACCTAGATATGGTTTTCCAGTCACTATGGAGACAGATAGAGGAACACACTTCACTAGTGAAACAATCAAACTGATTTGTGAGGCATTGAGCATTCAACCAAAACTTCATTGTGCCTATCATCCAGAGGCTTCTGGAATAGTAGAGCAGATAAATGGCACAATCAAGAACAGGTTAGGCAAAGTGTGTAAATCCACAGCACTGAATTGGCCTGACGCTTTACCCCTATTTTTGATGAGTCTCAGAAGCATTCCTGATAAAAAGACAGGATTGAGTCCACATGAGATCTTGATGGGAAGAGCAATGAGACAAGCATTTATACCTGCCAACAAATTGATAAATATATCTGATGATCTCATCCTTGACTATTGCAAAGGATTGGCTGATGTAGTACGTTCTGTGTTTCATCAGGTTGGAGCAGACGCGACTACAACACAGCAGACTCAAGCCCATGACCTAAGCCCTGGTGAGTGGGTTCACGTGAAAAGGCATAGAAGAAAAACTTGCCTAGAGCCCCGCTGGGAAGGACCATATCAGGTCATATTGGTGACGACTACAGCAGTAAAGTGTGCTGGTTTACCAAATTGGATCCATGCCAGTCACACTCAGCGAATCCCAAGTCCACTTGAACCACGAGTAGTGCGGCATCTGGAGATCTCAAGCCCGAGTTCGGAATCAGAAACTGAAGTACAAGAAATTGGTGAAGTTAGGGCAATAGACTCTGAAACTGGTGAGCTTAACGAAAAGAACTCTGAAGAGCGGCTTGATGATGAATTGCTTAGCACAAGTCAAGTAAAGTGGGCACCAGCTACTGGGACTGAAGAAACTGTTGTTGAACAAGAAGAAAGTCAAATATTAGGTGAAGAGGGAAAGTGTAGAAAGGAAATAGGTGAAAGAAATATAGAAGAAGAAAAAGAAATAGAAGAAGAAAGCAAACTCAAAGTAGGTGCATAGAAACGAAGGTACGAATTGAACAAAGAAGAAGAAATAGTTCAACCAAAGAGGGCAAAGAAAGATGATCAGTGGCCAAGCGGAGTTAAAAGACTGAAATATGGGGTGGTGAAAGGAAGATCGGAAAATAGGCCAGAACAAATAAATGAGGTTTCAGATCAGTTAGAACAGGGAGAGTCGGATGACGAATCAGTGCTGCGACCAAAGAGAGTGAGAAAACCAAACAAAAAGTTCAAGTCACCTGACTGGATTTACATAGTGTTGGAAGAAATTGAAGAAGAAGATTTAAACAAAGAAGGAAACAGCACTGACAACGAGCAAGGAGAGAAGAGTGATCTAAATCCACCTTAAGAGACTGTAAACAAACTAAGGTGTCACGTTATCAACTGAAAAAAACATTCTGAAGACGTCCTGGAAAATTGGATTAATAAAAGAAGGGGTAAAGAAGAAAGCTTTTGAAGTGTGGGATCACACTACATTTTACTTTTTGGTACAAAATAATAGAAATAGATTTTAGAAAATCCATTAGAATTTTATAGAATTAAAATTACTATGGCAGATACACAAGTAACCAGACCTAGATGAAGCCTTATGTGTAGGTGTTATAAAGCTTGCTTATGTTTATTTGGTATGTTGATAGTATTCTGGATAATATTAACAATTGTAATACCTTTACATCTGATAAAAGAAGATACACCTCGTCCCAACAATTTAACAGGTCCAAGGGTAGACACTGACATTAAGCAAACTCCTATTACTCACTTCAATCAAATAGATGCTAGTAGTTTACATCACGATAGATTAGTTACTAATGTTTGTCTGAATGTTTTCACTAAGTTACTCTACGAATATGTGGAAACAATGGATGTGAGTGACTGTTATATCTGTATACAGTTACCTCTGTCTGTTTCAGAAGGTGTAACTTACCATCACCTTCCTTTGACTTATGGTGTGACTTGTAGTGTTTTATCAAGTCTATTGTATAGAACAGGTAAACTAGATTATTATTATTCCAATGTAGATACAATATTTTCTAAAGTCTTTGTAGTACCTGAGCTGAATAAGATAGCCCCTGCACACGTCATGGGAGATTTTTTCCTAACAACCAAGCCTTTAGATATAGAATACGCGACTAAGAATAATTTAACATGTAAATTGAGGAAGGAAGAGAAGATCTTTTTGGAGATGGTAGAAGAGAGAAGGGTAAGTTTCAGAGAAAAGCTGTTGAAGAGAAATTACAGACACCACCTTGGGTTTTCAGAGAAGGTAACTATGACAAGGAAGAGACTTATGCTGCAATGGCCCTGGATTGGTCACAGAAGGGAAAATTATGCTTATGTAGGGAAAAGACTAACTATAACAATTACTTCATAGGTTCCAGTGAATGTGAAGATACCTACAAAATTATTGGAGGTTGGGGATTAAAGGGAGGAATTGATCCTGTTTTGCCAGGCATATATTATGTCTGTGGGAGGAAAGCCTATTATCGGCTACCAGATCACTGGTATGGAACATGTTACCTTGGGATTGTCTTTCCAAAAGTCTACCATGTAGACAAAAGCACAAATGGAATCCATGAAGTAAAGCAAGGACTAAAACGTGTAAAAAGAGAACGTTTTTCAGAAATTGTAGGTGATATATTTGGAGCATTGATACCTGGAGTTGGAGTTACACTGAATACATATAAAATTCGACAATTGTCCACAGTGGTTGATCGTTTATCAACGGATACTGCTGGAGGTTTTCTGATGATTAACACTGAAATAATTGCTATTAGATCTATGGTTATGCAAAATCGACTTGCCCTTGATATATTATTGGCAAAAGAGGGAGGAGTCTGTGGAATGCTGAAGGTTGCACCTACATTCCAGACAAAAGCAAGAATCTGGAAGGATACATTCAGAATATCACTGATTTGCATAAGAAAGTAACACAACTAGAGGTTGACGGTGTTTGGGAGAGACTAAGTAAGAGTTTCTCTGCTATAAGCAATTGGTTTTCTTCTATAGGTAGTTCCTTGGTAGGAAAAATAATAGTACCAATAATTTCTGTAGCTGTTATGATATTAATAATACGAATGACTTATATTTGTGTGAAGAAAAGACGCAAAGAAAAGAAAGAAAGGAAATTAAGTAAGGAACATAAAGAAAGGACAAGAGAGATAGACGAGATAGAATTTGAGGATTTTAAAGAAAAATTGTATGTAAAATGTAAGGAGCAAGGGCCAGAAGACAAAATAACAGCTATATAACTTGGTAAACCGTATGTTTAGGGATTTTATGATGGTCAACCATCAAAGAGGGGATTGATGGAGTGAGGCTTGTAAAAATACATCCTCATGAAATTAAGAAACCCCATAATGATGTATTAACTGCATGGACTAATCAACCCTGAATGCACACATACACACAGGGGGCAAACGCATTTTTCATAATATACTAAACCATGATGGCATAAGTACGTATTAACTGTTTGCGCTTTGGAAAATGGTACTATGCATGTTTATGCTATGTTGTACATTGCACATTTTGCATGTTGTGCACAAATAACGAAAAGTTGCTTTAAATTAATAGCTTTCGCAAGGAATTAATTAATACAGGGTATTAGTTTGGAGGGAGGTAACCATGATGGGTTTTATTTCATGAATTAATTCACTTTTGTGTTTATTTGCTTTAGTACGAGATTGGGCCTACATGAAAATGGCCTCTTATCCGAGCCAGCATGTGGTTGTCTTGGTCGGTACGGAGGACGCATGCGCCAAATTGTTTTGCCTGCCTACGAGCTGCAGAGTGCACCAGCTGATGTAATCCGTGTGAAGGCCATGTTGGCCTGTGTCCTATTGTTTATGTGCCAAGACGCGACAACGACTGTGGGAACTGCCATCGCTACGTGCAATTCGAATGTGAAGTGGATATCATGAGATGAAATGTTGCAAAATGTATAACTAATGATGTTAGTAGTATGCGAATGTATTTATCCTTAATACTTCCTTTGTCAAAACCGGTATGGGACAGATTTGTGAGGAGAACATGATGAGGCGACCCTAGCATGATTTAGGACAACCAATCACAGGACGAGTTTCTACCGAGACTGCAACATTGTAAGATAGTGAGTTAGGCATTAGACTATAATTGATATCCCAATTGGGGGTGTGTCGGGAAAAAGGGAGATTGGCGGAATTGGCGGATCAGATCAGATCAGAACGCACAGAACATTGAGAGTGAGACGCGCCAAGACAGAGAGAGCAGACCAGCACTGAGCCAGAGAAACTTTCGGTACGAGAACGTTTCGGGAGTGCTTGGGAGGAGACTGCGTCCGCGGAGAACTAGATTAAGGTAGATTGAATTGAGAGATTATTTTTGTTTGCCAGTCTATGGCAAAACTTAGCTGCATCTGTCCTGAGCCCATCTCTGAGGACCCCTTGCCACAACCTCGGCCAAGGAAGTCCTGAGCCCATCTCTGAGGACCCCTTGCCACAACCTCGGCCAAGGAAGTCCTGAGCCTATCTCTGAGGACCCCTTGCCACAACCTCGGCCAAGGAAGTCCTGAGCCTATCTCTGAGGACCCCTTGCCACAACCTCGGCCAAGGAAGTCCTGAGCCTATCTCTGAGGACCCCTTGCCACAACCTCGGCCAAGGAAGTGGTTTTCCTGATTCTTTGGTGGATATCACCCTCCTTAAATGCTTTAATTTTGCAATATATTTCTGCAAGTATTTATGCTGTACCTTCTCTTCCCCTATTCCTATGCACGCTTTGATGTTGATTCAAATGATTCATTTTGATTACATTGCTTGATAATTTTGTTCTCTTATATGTAATCTTGTGTGTGCACTGACAATCGGAATTATGAGCATTTAATATTAATAAGATAAAATTATTAACCGAATAAATGGCTCTGTGGTTATTTAGTTAAAATATTAAAGTGTTTAGTTAATCATAGTCACCATCAACTCTTCAACTAATGGTCCATCGACCAAAGGAAGAAGACAGTTGAAATCACGAATAGTTAGGGATTTACATAAATGTTATTAATGTAAAGTATAGTACTGTATATAATAAAACTGACAAATAAAACCCCCCAATTCCAGCGCCCGACTTCAGGGATCATTTATGGGTAATGTATGCTGGGCCACGTTGTTTGATGAGCAATTTATGTGTGAAGAGATTTCCCTGGTCCCTGGTTCATGAGATAGGGGTTGCGCTGGATCACCTGCAACAACCATCTTTTCTCTCAGAACCTTCTTTGTGACTTTGCTACCACGTCCTTGTAATGTTACCTGTGAAGTGATCCTCCAACCTGTGGCTTTTAATACATACCTAAAAAGAGGTTACTGTAACACACAATGAATGCAGTTGAAATAAAAAGATAAGCTTTGCTTACTGTAAGTTCTGTGTTGGGTTCTTACCAGAGCTCGGTACACTTGTGCAGAACAGGGCACAGCTTTGAGAGTCCCTCCTGGGAGATGATACAGGACTGGAGGTTGAGGGTCTCGATGCTGTCACAAGAGCGGAACGCCCAGGCCAAGACGTAGCAGTCCACTGGTGAAAGGGTCATTTTCCTCAAGTTGATCTGTTTTATCTGTGAAACAATGGCTTGGGTCAGGCCTGTGTTCTGACACTCATACAGGCAATGAAAGGCATTGAGGCGCTTTCTCTTATTGCGCGTCTTCCTTTCCAGCTTTTTCTTCACCCAGTCTATGACATGACGCGTGGTGTCATGTGGCATCTCGCCAAAGAAGGGGGCAAGCTTCCTGTACCATGGGCAGGAGAGGCCGGCGAAGAAGCGGAGGAAGATTTCATAGCGCCCGTCCTTGATGTCGCTGGCCCGGTCTAGCAGAGTCATGACCTGCTCAGGAGGGGTGTGGATGAACTTTGTAAGGGCGGCTACGAACTCCTGCACGGTGAGGTGGAAGAAGGTGTAAGCCTCGCTCTGCAGGCAGGTTTCCGTCTGCAGAATCTCCATCAGGAACCCGGAGAGGAACTGTGAAGGCTCCAGGTGCTGCGATTGCAGGTGGCTTTTATTGAACACAATGATCCTGCTCGAAACGCCCTCATAGGCCATGTTGCCGAGGTTGCTGAGGGCATCCTGAGAGTGGCCACTCTCCCGTGGGTGGTTCTGTAGGATGTTGTAGATGTAATTGGAGAAGAGCTCTGTGATGGTCCGGGGGCGCGGGTGGGCTGCTCCACTGCCTTCCCTGAAGGTGGTCTCCAGGGAGGAGCAGATGATCCAGCAGTACGAGGGGTTGTAGCACATGGTGTACAGGATGTCATTCTGCTCCACATATTTAAAGGCTTCCTCGCCCATCTTTTCGTCTTTGTAAAAGTTCAGAAAGTATTTTTTCCTTTGCTCAGCGTTGAAGCCAAGAATTTCTGCATGGAGGTGGATGACCGACTTTTTGAGGCTCTTCAGGACCGTGGGACGCGTGGTGATCAAGACTGAGCTGTCGCCAAGCATGTCCCCTTGGACAAGATAGCGGACTATGTCCGCGATGGGGCAGAAGCTGGTGGGGTCCGGACAGACACCAACACCAGGCTTGCCTCCAATGAGTTTCGAGAAGGTGATGCTACTTCGAAACTCATCCAAGCCATCGAAGATGAAGAGGAGACTAGAGGGCTCTGCAAGGATCCTGTCTAGATGCTCACTGAGATACGGATAGGAATCCAAAATCAGAGTTCGGAGATTGGTTTCACGATAATAGTTTAAATCCCTAAATTTGAAGTGAAATATAAAATGGAATTCATCATAAATCTTCCCGCTTGCCCAATCATAGACAATCTTCTGGAGTAACGTGGTTTTCCCAATGCCAGCAACGCCGCTGATGGCCACGGAGGTGGACCTGCTCTCCGTCCCAAAGCTGCTCCGGAAGATCTGATGGTGCTGGATGGTCTCCAGCTCCTTGCTGATGGCCTTCTGCCGCCACGTCTCGTGGTCCCGGCCCCTGGCCAGCAGCTCGTGCTCCACCACTCTCATTTCTCGCAGAGAGGAGATGACCACCAGGTCTGTGTATTGATTCTCCAGTAGGAAGGACCTCACCTTCTCCTTCCCTGAGATGGTGTTCACCATCAGCGTCCGGTTCCGCTCACGCAGCGTCTCCTTATGGCGCAGGTGACAATCTGAAAGAACAAGGAATAGCTCTGGACATCAACACCTCATGGTACGATACTTAAGATGAACAAAATTCAACATTTGTATCGAGCCACAAACAGCAACTCTGTAGCAGATTACGAAAGCAGGATTATAGGAATCAGCATAAACCTTCCTTGTGAGTAGGGACATCGGGGGAACTCTGATGGAGAACTGCAGAGCAAGGTTATTTTTTATTTAAGGACATTTACTGAGCATGTCCACCCACACACGCAAGAAGGATTGGCGCTACCCAACTGATCGCCACAGAAAGAGGGGCCAGAATTTATACCTTCCGTAGACAGAAAAGAAGGGGTCTGTTTTTAAACTTGATGGAATTTCAGAAGGGACGATGTATTCTCAATCTTCACAGGAATGGAGTTTACAACAGAGCTTCTTGAACCTTGAACTCTCTGACACCCATTTCAACATCTTCAATTCTGAAATCTGAACTAGGAATTTATTCATGGATCTCAAGGCCAGATGAGGGACACAACAAACCTGTTACGTGAAAACTTGGAACCCTGTGAGTTAGAAGGGATAAATAATACAGAAAGTTTTAAACATGCTTTTGCTGACTGGTAGATAGTGAAGGTGCTGCAGTGTCCTGAAGATACTGAAACTTTGTGATGCTCCTTTTAAATTGACAGAAGTGACTGAGTGGTAAAAGTCAAAGCAAGACTAAACATAACACTTTAATAAAAGAATGTAGGGCAGATTTACAAGCCCCTTGCAACACTTTTACACCACCGTTGTGTGACTTTCGTGACGCAGCAGCACTGTAAACAATGCGCCACGTTGTGACACATTTACAACGTGACGCTTCTAGGGAGATGGGTCACGTTGTAAAACCCTGCGCCACATTATCCTGCGTCAGGTATAATGCATGCAGGGTGGGCGTTCCCACTCAGGAAAGCCTCATAGAAGTGACGCAGTGAAATCTACAAGATTTCACTGCGCCACTTCTAGGACGCCACTGCGTCAAAACCTAACGCCTGCTTGAAGCAGGCGTAAGGAGTGACACAGTACAATGAGTAAAGGCCTCCCCATGCATGGCTGGAGTTGCGTCGTGCTTGCGACACAACTCCAGCAATGCGTGACTTTTGCGCCAAAAGATGCATCAGAATTTCTGACGCATCTGTCAATTCTTGTACCATGGTGCGCCGGATTGTAAATACGACGCATCCATGGTGGCGCAAGGGTTTCGCACGCAGGCGCAGGCAAAATGACGCATCTCCTCTCTAACGCAGAGATGCGTCAGTTTCTTGTAAATCTGCCCCGTAAAGTTTGTAACGCATTCTAAGACAATAAAAACAAGTTGTAGTTATTGCAACGTATACTGGCTAGGGAAATACCCCAGGTGATTAGACCACAGCCAGGCGTCCAACAGATTGAGGTGAATTTACTTGTCAAAATTGTGAGAAGTTGGCCTGGTATATGCTGTCCACTAATTATAGTGGGCACCTTGCACCAGTCCAAACAACCCCTTATTGGAGATAGGTTAAAGACAACCTTTATTGAAAGCTATCCTAGTGGTAGCTATGGAGAGCAGCCTTCAGGCTAAGTCTTGAAGGAATGTAAAGCAGCTTGTTTTACCAGTCTATAATCTCTTGAGTGACCAAATGAAAGAGGACCACACAAGGTATATATTTAAAATATATGTATTTAGTCTTAAACACACCCCTCTAGTCTCTTTATGAGGCTAGAGTTCCAAGTACATAAGTTACAAGTCGAATATCAACAGTAATAGCACAAATACACGTTTGAGCCCTAGGGGCGTACCAAACCATATACCAATAAAGTGGTATAAGAACCAAGACTGAACTAGACACAAGGCCTAAAGCCTGTAGAAGGGCTTGGCCCTCAAGGAACCACCCAAGGTAGTGACACAGGGGACCTACGGGGGACGCGTGCAGTGTGAGAACACAGCTGCGAGCCGCCGTTGACTTCTATGGGGAATGTCGCGGTTGGAGTTTTAAAGAAAAAGGACACTTAGAGGAGGACTTGAAGCAAACCCCTTTAGAACTAGGCTGTTCTAGAGTCAATACCGACGGGAGCACCGGAGTACTCGTGTTACCTCACCCAGGGAAGCCGGGTGCATAGGTGCCTTTCGGGGTCGGGTTTCGTCGTCATTTCCAATGGCGATCTGCTGCAAAGTGCTGCTGGCGACCAAGTCGAAAGTGTTCGGGTGGATCCAAAGGTGGATCGAAGATCTGAAGAACCTGAAAGCAGAGGGGACAGAGTCTGGGTCACTAGCCAGTGACCAGGAAGGCGATGAGCAGATGCCCACCGATGTCGGCCGCTTCAGGTAGGTTGGCGGTCATCTTGACTCTTCAGCCACGAGGTCCAGGAGGCGTCGACGACAACCAGGAGCTGGATTCGACCTGTCCCACGGCGTCTGTCGATTGCTGGGGTGTCGGCGACCGGATTGGACCCAACAAGCCTTGGCAACGGCAAGTCACGTGGAAATAGAAGAAGGACGGTGGTACAGACCAGCAAGGTCTGAGGGACTCACCCAGCGAGGGTAAGTCAGGACACATCTGGAGCAACCAGGGAAGTCCAAGCAGAAGAAGAGTTGCCTTCGGAAGGGCCCACTAGCCAACGGACTAGCGACCGCGAAGGAGCCTCGAGTGGACACACTTGGAGCTGGCTCACGGGACACTCGTGGAGTGGAGGCCAGTGATCTTCAGTGCAGTTGGTGCTGGAGGCGGGGGCTACTTGGAGCGCAAAGCACAACTTCGTGGGAGACCAGGAAGAGGATGCACTTGCAAATGTGCTCGGTGTCCAGGGGTCACGGTTCCACGTTACCCACGACAGCTACAGGCCTCAGCTTTGCTGGGGACTCAGGGCAGCCTCGGGGAAGTCTGGAAATCCACCTCTGGTGATGCAAAAACTTCGGCGTCCGGCAGGAGCTTCGGCGATGCAGACCGGACAATTGCTTCTTTGGTGCCTGCCAAGCAGGGGAGTCACTCCTTGACCCCAAGGGAGATTCTTCAGTCCTCTAATCTTGAGTAGAGCGTCGAAGTTCCAGGAGTCAGTTGCAGAGTTTCGTTCAGGGATATCTAAAGTCCTAAGGACTGGGGTCCCATACTTATACAAAGTTAGGGGGTTGGACATACTCTGGGGACCCACCTATGGGAGGGTCAGGGAAGAGGGGTGGTTACACCCACTCCCTTTGTCCAGTTTCGCGCCAGAGCAGGGGCAGGTAGCCCCTGCAACCGGTTTGAACTGGCATATGCACAGGGACACCAAATGTGCCCCCAGTGCAGGACTTCAAAGCACCAGAGGGTGCTCCCGCCCAGCCCCAATACACATTATCCTGTCTGGGGAGGTGGTTACACCTCCTTGGAACAGGAAACCTATTGTCCAGGCCTCCCCTGCCGGAGTTTCAGTCAGCAGCAGGAGGCCAGACCCGTGTCTGTGGCAGCGGCATCCATTTTGTGATGCCAGGACTCTGGAAAGAAGTTACCGGGTAGCCCGGTGTGTACATGTCTCTCCCTCTAGAAGGGTGGAATGCTACCCCCGCCGCCAGAATTGGCAGGGGGGATAGTATTCCAAGATGTTTGACACCAAACACGACATGTTTCTGTGCAACCATCCCAAAGTTAGCATTTACCGCGAGGATATAATGTACTTAAGAGTATATGGTCAGGCTGCACCACAAACAGCATCAGAGGATTGACTCCGAACGCTGCAGAGGGGCCCTGCTCATGCAGGGGCACCCTCTCACATAAAACCAAGCACTCTGCCTTCAGGATTGTAAAGGCCTGCCATAGGAGTGACCTATAGGTTTAGATGTGTGTGCAATTTAGGTGATATAGGTAGCCTATATCACAGTAAGGGGTGCATGCACCACCTTACCCAGGCTGCAGTAGCAGACCTGTGGTGTCAGTTTGGATGGCCAGGGGCAATACATGCTGCAGCCCCTGGTAGGCCTCTGAGGTACCTATGCCCTTGGTACATAGTATACCATATACTAGGGACTTATAAGGGCACTCCAGATTCCAATCAGAGATGTGCCTAAGACACATGGAAACCATTTTAGAGAGGAAGCAGCTAGGCTGGGGTTCTGATTAGCAGGGCCCCAGCCAGACTAAAGTCGAAATACAGTGAAGCATCAGCAAAAAGTGGGGGTACCCATCAGAAGCAGATCCTACTCTCCTACAAAAATAATCCTTGTTTTTGAAGGATTTAGGTCTAAAAGATTCAAGGCCATCCATTCTCGAACGGTTTCAAGCACCCATAGGGAGCATCTCTCGGACATTGGGGTCTTGTCCTTTAACAGTGAGGGGGATCTGGATGTCCACAGCTTGAGCTCTAGACTAAAGTGGGTGAAGCATAAACTAGAAAGAAGAGGATACAATACAGATCCCTTCCAGACTCCCTAATAGACTGAACTCTGGGCGCAGCTAAGGAGGGAAGCTAAATTATTTGTGTCCTTCCACTAAGGAAGGAATCGACTAACCATCTCAGAGCATCACCTGGAACAGTAGATGACTTGTTGAACAGTTGGTGGCTCACAGTCAGTGTCAAACCCCACTGGCCGAGCCAGCGAAATCAGATCACAACATCCACTGTCGTCAGAGAATCATCGACCACAGATGTGACAACTGCATCAGTACTCAATCCCAGCCTGCTTGAAAATCATCAAACACAGCTCTCTATAGTAATCCCACAGCTAATGTATTAGTTAATAGGACCCCGACGGAGCAGATCAAAATATCGCGAGGGATTCGTCAGGGGTGTCCGTGTTCACCTCTGCTCTTCGCTCTATATATTGATCCTTTTATAAACAACCAAACCATCAGAGCGGTGAGCAGACCTACTTCCCCAAACTGCTCTACTTTTTTAGGGCCATTCCCTTGGAGATGAACAAATTAATGCTACAAAAATTTGACCACATCTTTTCTCAATTTGTCTGGGCATATTCCCGGCCAAGGCGAGCTTTTAAGCTGCTATCTCTTCCCCGAGAGAGGGGCGGCTGGGCACTACCTAATCTGAAATTTTATTATTGGGCTGCGGTCATGCAATAGGGTGCAGAATTGCTGCAAGAACAGTCATATACCCCAGATTTAGCTTTACCATCACCCTATCAACTGCTTCTGGGGGAAGAGACCCGTGGATGCCTCTGGAGGCAGCTCTCCTATGGCTATTACAAGCGGGTAAGATTTAAGACTTTAATCAATATCTTTAAAGTCTTTTCCAATATACGGAAAACTTTTGGGCTGGGCAATCTAAATTATTATACCCCTCTTAACAACAACCCCAATTTACCATCGATATTCAACGCTTCTTATATGCCTGAATGGCATCGAGCAGGCATACTAAAAATGGGCGATCTGATAACTACTGATGGTATTAAATCCTTTGGTGTTCTGAAAACCAAATTTCAATTGGGGGAACATCAGTCGTTTAAATACATGGCTGTAAGAGACTTTCTATCTCGTAAGACTGGGGGGACCGCTGGCTTCTCAAGAGTAGACCTTATTGACAAACTACAAAACTCTACCCCGCCCAGGATCGGCTACATATATACTAAACTAGTCGGCTTGATGCCTGACGATATGCTCGCCACTGCCAATAAATGGCAGAAGTATCTAAATATTTCCTATAACACATTTAATCAAGCCATACAATCAGCCAGGAGTGATTTGTTATCAGCTAAACTGCAGGCACAATTTTTTAAAACCGCTTTCTTCTTATATATTACACCGGGTAGAGTTGCAAAGTGGGGGATGGGGCCGGACACATTCTGTCCCAGATGTGCAGAGTTTAGCGCGGACACGATTCATAGGTTCGCTACTTGTCCCCAGCTTACACCGCTATTGGGTCAGATAGAGGACTTTTTCAGAAAAGTTCTGTCACAGGACATTCAACTAACACCCCCGACTGTTCTATTGGGCACGCAAGATAAGGTCTGCAGAAAGAATGGCGGCGCACTTATCTTTGTTGCTATGACTATTTTGCGTTTCTGTATAGCGTCATCATGGAAGGACCCCACCCTCCACTATTCTCTCATTGGTTAGCTCGACTGATTTCTACTCATAATATGGAAAAGGCTATATTCTCCAAAATGGGATACAGGGGGAAGAAAAAGGGCCTTGCTATCTGGCTACCATTATCTGCTTGGCTTAGATAGACAGACTTAAGAGGGACTTTGGAAAAGGTCTTATATTATTTTTCTGTCCTTTTTTTTTTTGGGATATTAGTAAAGATGTTCTTGTAGCTACACTGCTGATGTTATCGATGACCCTTAATACTGTTGGGTATTTTACACAATAGTTTCTTTTTCTCTCAGATATTTTGTTTTTCCTCTTTTCTCTCCTTCTCATCTTTCTCTCTTCGCTTTCTTTTACTTTTATCTTTTTATTCTTTGTCTTCTCGGTCTTTGAAATATCAGACTTGGAATAACTGTAATAGATTACTCATCAACCAATGTCTATACTGTTGTTTTTAGAGCCGGAGGGGCAGAGGGCGGGTAGGGAGGTCATGATCAAATAGGTTTTTTTTGTATCTTTGTATTTGTCTTTTGTATTTTCAATTAAAAAAAAGAAATAAAAAAAAAAGAAAATCATCAAACACCATCCGGAAGGCTCTGCAGCTGGGAGGACGCTGGAGGAAGCTGGAGGACGCAGGAGGATGCCGAAGGGCACTGGAGGATGCCGGAGGACGCTGGAGGACACTGGAAGACGCTGGAGGACACTGGAGGATGCCGGAGGATGCCGGAGGACGCTGAAGGACACTGGAGGATGCTGGAGGATGCCGGAGGACGCTGGAGGACACTGGAGGGTGCCGGAGGATGCTGGAGGACACTGGAGGACGCTGGAGCACACTGTAGGACGCCGAAGGGTGGGGACGCTGGAGGACACTGGAGGACGCTGAAGGGCGCCGGAGGATGCCAGAGGACGCTGGAGGACACTGGAGGATGCAGAAGGGTGCTGGAGGATGCTGGAGGACGCCAAAGGGCGCAGGAGGGTGCCAGAGGATGCTGGAGGACACTGGAGGATGCTGGAGGACATTGGAGGACGCTGAAGGGTGCCGGAGGATGCCAGAGGACGCTGGAGGACACTGGAGGATGCAGAAGGGCGCTGGAGGATGCCAGAGGATACTGGAGGATGCCGAAGGGCGTCGGAGGATGCCGGAGGACGCTGGAGGATGCTGAAGGGTGCCGGAGGATGCCGGAGGACACTGGAGCACACTGGAGCACACTGGAGGATGCCGAAGGGTGGGGACGCTGGAGGACACTGGAGGACGCTGAAGGGCGCCGGAGGATGCCAGAGGACGCTGGAGGACACTGGAGGATGCAGAAGGGCGCTGGAGGATGCTGGAGGACACTGGAGGATGCCGAAGGGCGCAGGAGGGTGCCAGAGGACGCTGGAGGATGCTGGAGGACACTGGAGGACGCCGAAGGGCGCAGGAGGGTGCCAGAGGACGCTGGAGGACACTGGAGGATGCTGGAGGACACTAGAGGACGCTGAAGGGTGCCAGAGGATGCCAGAGGACGCTGGAGGACACTGGAGGATGCAGAAGGGTGCTGGAGGATGCCAGAGGACACTGGAGGACGCCGAAGGGCGTCGGAGGATGCCGGAGGATGCTGGAGGACACTAGAGGACGCTGAAGGGTGCCAGAGGATGCCAGAGGACGCTGGAGGACACTGGAGGATGCAGAAGGGTGCTGGAGGATGCCAGAGGACACTGGAGGACGCCGAAGGGCGTCGGAGGATGCCGGAGGATGCTGGAGGACACTGGAGGATGCTGAAGGGTGCCGGAGGATGCTGGAGGACACTGGAGCACACTGGAGGATGCCGAAGGGTGGGGACGCTGGAGCTCACTGGAGGACGCTGAAGGGCGCCGGAGGATGCCAGAGGACGCTGGAGGACACTGGAGGATGCAGAAGGGCGCTGGAGGATGCTGGAGGACAATGGAGGACGCCAAAGGGCGCAGGAGGGTGCCAGAGGACTCTGGAGGATGCTGGAGGACACTGGAGGACGCCGAAGGGTACCGGAGGATACCGGATGACGCTGGAGGACACTGGGGAACACTGGAGGACGCCAAAGGGCACTGGAGGATGCCAAAAGACGCTGGAGGACACTGGAGGAAACTGGAGGACGCCGGAGGAAGCTGGAGGATGCTGGAGGACGCTGGAGAAAGCTGGAGGATGCCAGAGAAAGCTGGAGGATGCTGTCGGATGCTGCCCTTAAGGCGACATAGATATCATTCAATGTAGGATTTATAAAAGGGGTCATGAAATTTCCACCTTCAGGTCCATCTGGACATTACATAATTACAAAGGAGGGTTAATTACAGTTAGTAGTAAAGGAGCTACTCACTCTGAGCTCAGTGGGTGTATGAGGGGCAGATGTCTAGAGGGGAACCAGTAGTTCAGCGTGGATGTTGCTTACTTATTCACGGAAGTAAGTTGCAAGATCAGGACACTGGAGGACGCCAAGGGCGCCGGAGGATGCCGGAGGATGCTGGAGGACACTGGAGGATGCCGAAGGGTGCCGGAGGATGCCGGAGGACGCCGAAGGGTGCCGGAGGACGCTGGAGGACACTGGAGGACACGAAGGGTGCTGGAGGATGCTGGAGGACGCTGGAGGACACTGGAGGACGCTGAAGGGCGCCAGAGGATGCCCGAGGACACTGGAGGACGCTAAAGCACACTGGAGGACGCTGAAGGGTGCCGGAGGATGCCGGAGGACGCTGGAGGACACTGGAGGATGCCGAAGGGTGCCGGAGGATGCCGGAGGACGCTGGAGGACACTGGAGGACACTGGAGGATGCCAAAGGGCGCTGGAGGATGCCAGAGGATGCTGGAGGACACTGGAGTACGCTAGAGAAAGCTGGAGGATGCCGGGGTAAGCTGGAGGATGCTGTTGGACGCTGCCCTTAAGGCAACATAGATATCATTCAATGTAGGATTTATAAAAGGGGTCATGACATTTCCACCTTCAAGTCCACCTCTGGACATTACCTAATTACAAAGAATGGTTAATTACAGTTAGTAGTAAAGGAACTACTCTCTCTGAGCTCAGTGGGTGTACAAGTGGGGCCATGAAGCATGTAGATGTGTCTGCATGTCACACCCATACAAGTGGGAGCATTAAGCATGTAGATGTGGGTGCATCACCCCCATACAAGTGGGGGCATTAAGCATGTAGATGTGGGTGCATGTCACACCCATACAAGTGGGAGCATTAAGCATGTAGATGTGGGTGCATCACCCCCATACAAGTGGGAGCATTAAGCATGTAGATGTGGGTGTATGTCACACCCATACAAGTGGGGGCATTAAGCATGTAGATGTGGGTGCATGTCACACCCATACAAGTGGGAGCATTAAGCATGTAGATGTGGGTGCATCACCCCCATAAAAGTGGGAGCATTAAGCGTGTAGCTGTGGGTGCATGTCACACCCATACAAGTGGGAGCACTAAGCGTGTAGATGTGGATGCATGTCACACCCATACAAGTGGGAGCATTAAGCGTCTAGATGTGGGTGTAATAGCAATTCTTTTATCTTCCTTTTTAACACAGTTACACAATCAAGTGTTAATTTTACTTGCACTTTTTAAGAAAATTGTCACTTTCTCATCTTGGCTTTACTACTTCATGGTTACAAAGATATTCAAGTTCCTGCCACTGATATATACACTAAGTGTAAGAGTAAGCGGTTTTTGAATATTATTTAATGTATTGTAAATTCTTGCAGCCTTGAAGAAGTCACTTGTGTGACAAAACGCGTGTTGGCTGTGCTTCTTGATGCCACGTATCCTTGTCATTGAAGATTTCGAGTTACACACAATAAACAGAATTGGATTGAACTCCTCGTGATCTTTACTCATTGGACTTCCAGAACCATTCAGTTGAACTTTACTTGAAAACTGTTTTTTGAGGGCTGCGATATCTTTTGTGTATGCAGAATTTATATGGTCACAGTGAGGTAATAAAAACATGCAGGGTAAACAATATGTTATGCTATGTTAATTGTATTTTTAAAGCGCAACGGTTACCCGGGGATGTCCTGGCGCTGGTAGGTAACTCTACAGAGAACAAGATTGCAGGGGAGATGTCAAGGGGAGATTTATAGGTTAAATAGCCATGTTTTCAGTTCTTTCCTGAATATGAGGAGGTCGGTGGAGTTCCTCAGATTCCAAGCCTTGGCTGCGCCTGTGATGAAACTTCTCCCCCCCCATGTGGCTTTCTTCATGGGTGGTACGCTCACTAGTTTGGCTCCTAGTGAGCGCTGAGTTCTTCTGGGAGTGTACCATTGAAACCGGTGAATCAAAAATTCAGGCCCCTGGCTATGTAGTGCCTTGAAGATAGTACATAAAGACTTGAAGTGCACCCGTTTCCTGACAGGCAGCCAGTGTAGTCTTGGCGACAGATACAAATTAGGGGGTGCCTGTCACAAGCCTTGCTGCCGCGTTTTGCAGGATCTGCAGTTTATTAAGGTGCCGCTCTTGAATATTAAAGTAGAGCCCGTTACAGTAGAACAGCCGTGATAAAATGAGGGATGAGACGACAGTTTGTAAACTGTCTTCCGGCAGGAATGGTTTAACCTTTTTAATCAGTTTAAGAGAGTGAAAAGTGGCTGAGGTCGTGGCGTTTGTCTGGTCCTCGAAACTCAGTCTATCATCCACTATAACACCCACGTTTTTTGCCTTCCTCGTGGGTTTAGGGAGGGTGCCCAGTTCTATCGGCCACCAGTCCGGGGTCCAGAAGTTGGCCTTATTTCCGAACATAAGGATCTCAGTTTTACCTGAGTTTAATTTCAGGTAATTCTGTGTCATCCAGGTTTCAAATGCTTCCATGCAGTCATGAAACTTCTTGCTCAACCCTGGTTCTTGTCCCGGTAGCAGTGACACTACAATTTGTGTGTCATCTGCATATGAGGTAAGACTGAAACCATAGGATCTGATCAGGGGGACCAAGGGCGCCACATAAACATTAAAAAGGGTAGGACTGAGGGATGACCCCTGCCGTACTCCACATGGCAGAGAAAAAGGTTTGGAGTAAAACTTCCCTAAGGACACTATTTGTGTTCTGTCAGTTAAAAAGGCTTTTAATAACTTCCATGCCTTGCCCTTGACTCCGCACTCCAACAAACGGTCCATCAGGAGATCATGGTGGACCGTGTCGAAGGCCGTGGATAGGTCCAGCATAATAAGGGCAGTCTCACCTCCCTGATCCAGGGCTTCCCTAATTTCTTCCGTTGATTTTATGAGGGGTGACTCGGTACTGTGCCCTTCTCTAAATCCATATTGGGTGGGATCCAACAGCTGATTCTCATAAAGAAAGGCACCCAGCTGGGAGTTCATTACTTTCTCCACCACCTTCGCCGGCAGTGGGAGGCGAGAGATTGGCCTGAAATTATTTGGGTCCATCGGATCCAGGTTGTGTTTTTTCAGTAAATGCTAGGGAAGTCTCCTGATTCAAACATGGCGTTGAATACTGATGTCAGTGCGGTAGCAATGGGTTCCAGGGCTAAATTAGCCACTGGTACTGGACAGGGATCATAGGGAGACCCCGATTTGATTAAGCCCAGAAGCATTTTTGTGTCACTTGTAGAAAGTGGGGCAAATTTCTCAAGAGTGGGGCAGGCGCCTAATTACAGTGAAGCAAAGAAACCTGTCACCAGTATTTGTGATGTGTGTTGTGCCCACAAAAAGCATTATGCAAGAGAAAAGGGAAACAGTTCATGGTTCCGATAGGTTTCATGAGTACACCAGTCCTTAGTCCTTCTCATTCGGGTTCAATCAATCAATCAATCAAAGAAGGCTTTATTCGATTGCATGAATAATCAATCATAAAAGCACAATAGATAAAACATCTTACAATTCAAACAATAAAATTCATTTTTAAAATATATACATAAAACTTAAAAAGATATTAAATTTGTAACGCCTTCATACAACAGTAAAAAACAGTTTAAAAGAAAAAAGGAGCCGAAGCTCGTTAAAACAATAGTGTACAGCTTCCTTTCCTAGTGCTCAGAACATTTTTCAAATAAATTGCTATTCTAAAGACACAGTGCTCATTGTCCAGAAGTTGAAGAGCCATGAATGCAGGACGACATTGACGTAACCCCCATTGTTTTAAAATAGGAACAAGAAGAACTCTCCTAGGTACAGTATAAAATCTACAAAACAGAGTAGTATGTATCGTAGATTGAGGGGACATGTTATCGCAGGGACATAGTTGGAGATTTTGAGACCAATCGTTCTTAGTGGGGAAAGTTACCAGTCTATGAAAAACCCCCAACCTAAAACGAGTTAATAAAAACCTGTCATAGGCACTGGGTACAAAGCTCAGGTAGGGTTGTATACTAAACGAAGATAAAACCATTTGATTACGTTGAACAGTGGGTTTTAAAATCTCTGTTGACATTCTAATCATCTCCAGATGGAGAATGCCCTCTTGTTT
Organism: Calotriton arnoldi; assembly: GCA_963921515.1. Taxonomy (NCBI): domain Eukaryota; kingdom Metazoa; phylum Chordata; class Amphibia; order Caudata; family Salamandridae; genus Calotriton; species Calotriton arnoldi. The sequence goes on along the minus strand of CAWUFW010007760.1, from coordinate 62,106 downwards.
TAATTCCTTCCTTGTAGTAGAACATATAGTAGTTGGATTAGTAAAATATTCTAAATGGCCAAGATCCCTTAGAAAATCATGAACGTATTTTACCCAAGGGATCTTTACGGCACCTTCGAGATTCAGAATGTCAGTAATGATAACTCTGTTCAATTTGGCCTCTTCTTTTGTCCAGAGCCTGTGCCATAACAGTATAGGCTCAAGCCTAATTAAACAGATATAAAAGGTAGTCCTAATTCTGCGTGAACTATACATGCTGAAATACCACTTGGTACTGAAAGGATATACTTTAGGTAGGAGTTCTCTACTTTCTGGATAGATAGCGAGTCCGCATACCCCCACACCCCGCTCCCATATATAGCGGCTGAGACACATTTGGCTTTGTAGATTTTAATAAGCTCCACTGGGGGTTTTTTGCCTAATTTCTTTGCAAAAGTAGTGAGAGCAGAGGTGGTGCGTAAAAGTGCCAGTTTTTTTGCTGAAATGGCTTGCACCCATGTATTGTTGTGGGAGAAAGGGATGCCCAGATATGTAAAGGTCTTTGAAGTCCCAATCTTTTGTCCTGAGATATACATGTCTTTGTGCTTCTTTAATCTACGGCCACACCGCATAATAAAAGTTTTAGAAGAGTTTACCCGTAGACCTAAGTCCATCATAAAATGGGAGAAACTATCCACAACACGCTGTAAACCCACTTGAGTACGGGACATCAGCACCGCGTCATCCGCGTACATCAGGGCTGGAATAGGACGACCAGCCACCTGGGGAAAATCCTGATTATCTTTAATGAGGGCCGGCTCTAGTCCATTTGTGTACAAATTAAATAGGAACGGGGCCAGGACACACCCCTGCCTGACTCCGCTCCTAATTGGAAATGTGGACGTGCGCTCGCCCCTCAGCCCGTAGCGAACGCGGGCTTTGGCATCACTATAAAAACGTCTAAGATAATAAATAATATTTACATCAACCCCCATGACTTCTAATATAGACCAAAGCTTTGTATGACGCACGCAATCAAATGCGGCTGTAAGGTCGACAAATACTAAAAAGAGGTTCCCTTGTTAGGCTCTGGTGTATTTCCCCACCAGAAGAGAAAGGTTTAGACCCTGATCAACAGTCCCCACACCTGTCCGAAAGCCATATTGAAGGTCTGACAGGATGGAATTTTCGTCAGCCCAATCCTGGAGACGTACCAGGATGATTCTGCCCATTACCTTAGTTATGGCATCTAGCAGGGATATTGGTCTGTAACATCCAGAATCGTGCCTATCTCCCTTCTTGTAGATGGGCACGATGGTAGACTCAACCCACGTCGATAGGAAATCAGTACTGCAACTGGCATTGAGCACCTGCACCAATAGGGGCCCCCATAGAGGAACGTTTGATTTGAACATATCCACGGGAACCCCATCAGGGCCAGGCGCCCTACCACCTTGACTGGTGTCTAAGGCACGCTTTACTTCTTCTAGGGTAAATCCCAGTTCGCTCCAGTTTAAGTGGGGGTTTACGCCTGGCACCAGGCACAAGGATGTGTCCACCGAATTAGGACAACCTTCGCCCGCGGGGTCATTCTGGCCCCTGTACACTTGGGCAAAATGCCCTATCCACTGTTCTTCCGATATAGCGATCTCGATTGAAGGACCAGGCTCGGTGGACAAAAAGGGTGCCCGAATAGCCCTCCAGAAGGCCGCTGAGTCTCTGGCTAGTGAGGCCGCATGTAGGGTCTCCCAGGCCTCCTTCTTCAGGAGGTTTTGTCTGTCCTTTACTGCGTGTTTATACGCCGCTCTCGCTGCCCTTATGTCCATTGTGTTTTTCGGAATTTTATGGAGGACCTTCTTTAAACGAGAATACGCTTTGGTACAACTAGTATCAAACCACCCTTTCTGGGGATTATTACTCTTTTTACGCCTTTCGAGAGACTCTCGTATCGCTGTGGTTATAGCCATAAATGAACCTAATATTAGTTCAGGGGCGCTGTTTCGGTCAAGCACAACTCAATGTGTGATTTACACTTGATCACCACTGTTTTAGTGACCGCTACTGGATCGACTGTGGCCCATCGAAGGGAGTACCCATTTGTTTTACTTATAGTTATATTTTCCAACAGCCGATCTTCATTGGCGTTGCGTCTAGAGTTAATCCTAGGGGTTAACCTAATAGTCAAACAAAGGGGGAAATGGTCACTCAAAGGATTCCCTGAGACACGAAAGGAGTGTAGGTTTTGTGCATATTTATTTGAAACTAAAATAAAATCTATGGTGGAGCAGAAACCTCTGCCATTAAATGTCCATGGCATTGGGATCGGTATAGGACAGATTTCATTTACAAAGCCCAGGTCGAAGCTAAAAATAAGTTCATTTAATAACTCCCCCAGGCTGGTATGCCTAAAATGGGATGACCATGGACCTACATCATGTAAACCACCGCAGTGGTTGTCGCCTTCATGTGCACATAACGCACAATTAAAGTCACCAACTAAAATGTACGTAATATCTTTACCCGATATTTTATCTGCTGCTCTTAGGTCAGAGGACATCTTTCTTAAAACAGTGCCCACATCCCCGGAGGGAATATTATTATAAAAATTAACCAGGACTATCGATGACACTTTGTTAAGATCCAATCTAACTAAGTGGTAATAATCCTCACTAACAAGCAATACGGTGTTGCTTATATTTAGACTACTCGAGATAAATGTACATACACCACCCTTAGGCCTTCCACTCTGTACATTCACAGCTGGTGTGTGGTAGGTTATATAACCGTTTATATGGAGCGCGTCCGTGGACCAGGTCTCCTGGAAACACAAAACCTCAAATTGACAGATAAAATCCCACCATGATTGAACGTTCAGTTTAGAGCGAGTCCCTGCGATGTTCCAGGATACTATATTGCAAGGAGGTTGTTTGACTTCTGAAGAGTTGTTACAGGAGTATGTGTCATGACTAAAAGAGAGCTTGTTTACAGGTGTCAATAAAGAAGGGACAGTAGTGGTAACCTGTAAAAGGGATTGAGCCGCCGTCGGTCGTCCGATAGGTGCGAAAACGTCAGAACCACTGTCAGCAGACAGATGGTGATTCAGATCGCAGGTTGGAAACTGATCAGTTGCAATATCGAAAAAATCACCCTGAGTATCTAGAATTATATCCACAGACCCGGGATTCAGGCCGCCAACCCTACTTACATGATAAGTACATATAGAGTCAGCATGCCTCGTTACGGTCAACCCAGATAAGCCCCTATTCTCAGAGCTATTAATTTGATGAGTATTTGGTTCATAGGTTTTAAGGTCCAGTCAATCGATTTCTTCCATTGAAGTCAAGGGATCAAAACGATTGTAGATTGGAACACAAAATCCGGGCTGTCTGGATCTAAAGTGATTATCCCCTCAGCGAAGGAACCATGTTGAATTGGTGGGAGCGGGGAGAAATAAAAGTACCCCAGGGGTACTATGTTTATGTTATTAGGATCAAGATAGCCCCTATTGCCCCTTTCTAATATCGCACGCACCAATAATGGTGTTTTAAAGGTTAGTACAACACAGTCCCCGCTGAAGGATTTGGCTGAGGGTCCGATCCATGGAGTCCTACGTACCATTTTAAACTCATTAAAGAGAGGTTCACGTAAGCCCGTTCTTTTAGTTAATAAATGGAGAGACTTATTTTTTAGGGTCGACCAGTGCTCAAAAAGGTCATTGGTTAGTGGTGGAACATTCACCAGAACTATTGTGTACGGAGTCACTTCTGGGGGCAAGTGTAGGGTTGATGGAGGGCGATGAAACGGATCTTTTTGTACTTGTGGTTCTCGTCCCTTTCTAATTGCCCTATTCCCATCTGTCTCGGGTTCGGCCTGTCTCCTACCTGGGCCTAGACCAGAAGGGTTGCTGAAAGCTGTTGTAACTGGTCTGCCTATGCTAGGGGACTGACCAGCACAGACCGGCAGATTATCAGTATTAGGGACAGTCCTTTGGGGGATATTATTCCCGATTGAGGTAGATGTACTTGTATTGGACGAGATAGTTGGAGCATTAGCCATGATCATCCCCCTATTTAATAGAGTTACCTCGTTAACTTTGGTATTATCTGTTGGTTTTGCCAGAGGGGTGCTGCTAATCAGCTCCTCTATTTTAAAAAGTCTGGCTTCCACTGAGGTAACTTTTATCATAATGGGTTCTAGGAAGGTTGACAACATTGTTTCCAATCTACCCCAAAAGTTCTTATCAAGGACATTATCATCGTTTTTGGCAGCCTCGCTCAGATTCGCGGTAATCAATGGGACTGAATTAGATATTACCGCGTCAGCTGTGGGTTTTACCTTTCCTTTTATTACGGGTGAAATCAGTGGTGTGATTAAGCTTACGTGTGGCTTTTTGTCCCCTGGTAGTGACTTTAGAACAGCCTGGTGTTACAACACCACACATGGAAGAGGTAGGGACAGGGTCAGGTGTTATAGCTATTATTGTTTGAACCGGAGTACTGTGTACTGAAAGTAATGACTCATTGTTTGTAGACAGGGCTAGGTCAGTGAGTACTGGAGTGATGGAAAGTATGCTCCGTGAGGGTTGCGGGGTGACAGAAAGTCTGCGTTCAGTCAATTTAATTTCGTTAATCAGACATGATTCTGCCCTTTGGAGAAATGCATCTAATGTCCCGGTAAGAGTGGAACCTTTGCCATGCTTTAACTTATTCATACTTGAACAAACGATAACAACAAACAACACACTGAGAAAACTGGACAGGTGAGCTTAGGGGGATGGCCCAGCCCAGTCTCTTACTGTCTCAGACGGGCCCACCCTTGGTCCGGGCTTCGTCCCGCGCGCGACCCGCGCCACGGGGGGAGAGGCAGCGCTATATGCGCGGTGACCACGCCTCCCCCTCACTCGCGGCAGCTGGAGCGTGAAAAGGCAGCCTGGGAGTTGGAGTCCTCCTACTGTGTTGGCGGCGGGAACAAGCAGATTCAACCCTGGGACCTTGTCCCACCAGGGTGCCTCCACCAACAGGGGCAGAGGTGCAATCAAGCCGGGAAGGAGGCAAAAAGTCCCCGCAGCAGGCAACAAACAGCAATTAATGATCCTCATTCGGGTTCAGACTGGGATTGCAGTGGTCTCTCGTTTTTGTCTTAATGGGCCCACCCCAAATGATCTGAGTCAAGAGTCAGAACGATAAGTCTAATTTATTTAAAAAAATATAAAGTGCCCATATTTCCCTTGGATATGTAGTTCGGCGTGTTTCAAACCCATGTTCCTGAAGGGGTCTCCTCAGGATGGGGAACTGGTGGGATGTATTTAATGCCCAGTTTATTAAAAAGCCTTGTTTTTGCCCCCCCACCCCACACACGGTCATCCTCTATTATAGTGCCCATTTTCAAATAGGGCGATCGGCCTCAGTCCAGCCGTTACAGGCCCATATCATTATTAGACACAACCCGAAACATTCTAGGCAGGGCCCTGTACAACCGAATAAAGGATTGGGCGGAAGAAAGGCCATTACTCTATCCCAGTCAGTATGGCTTCAGAAGCAAGGTAGAGCAATGCCTTAACCTGTTAATAGGGAGATACACTGAAGCCTAAAATTCCCCAATATACCTAGCGTTTATGGATCTGACCACTGCATTTGACAGCGTAAACCGCTCGGTCATCCCTTGAAATGAAGCACTGCTGCACTTTCTGGCATGTTTGCACAGGGGCTTGTAGCAAGAATAAGAATGAATATTCAGGGGGAGGTATCCAGAGACGTAGACATCCTCAGAGGTGTGAGACAAGGATGCGTTTCAGCCCCCCCTTTATTTATTTTGTATATAAATGATTTCCTTCCTTCTTTACTCACCATCACCCCTGATGTTCCCAAAGTCAAAGGCTCTTTTTTACCTTCACTACTATATGCTGACGATGCTGTGCTGATGGCCCGCACCCCGAAGGCGCTTCGTCAGCTAGTACGCGCTTTCGTAAATTTCATGGCATCGCTAGATTTGCAGTACTAATTTTAATAAATCTTTTATTATGTCATGTGGCCCAAAGAGGCATATCCTGGAACTCTAAGAGTGGGCGAGTCCAGTCTAAAATGCACAAGAACTTTCTTACTTGGGAATGGTTTTCGCTGATTACGGTTCATGGAGCGCACATACAGCATATAGTGGGAATATATTCTCTACAACCTTCAGCTCACTACTTATCTTACTGCGACCCACGAAGGGGGACCACCAGTTCCGTTACTGAAGATTTATAAAACACAATGTCTAACAATTGCCACTTAGGGTGCCGCAGTTTCGGGTATTGATAAGTGTCGCCCAATCCAAGCTGAAGAACATAGATTCTGTAGATGAGTCTTGGTGGCACCGATTTCTTGTTCGAATGTAATTTGTCGCAGTGAATTGAATATCCCTTTTGTTGAGGACTACATGAGTGCTCGCACACTCTTGTTATGGCTTGCAATCTGGAGAAACACGGAGGGAGGCCTCACTGGGGACATTGCCTCTCTTGTGTTAAAGGCAGGATCATCCCTTGGCTGGCTTAGGTTGTAAGGTTGGCGCCAACAGTCATTGGAGGAGCCAGGTGATCCATACACTAATAGCAAAGAACAGCTGCAGACACAGGCAGAGAGACGGAAGAATGAGTCTGCCAAGCCCAGAGTGACTGCTTATCTGAACACAAACTCGGAAGGGCACACCTTAATCCAAAGGTATTTGATAAGTACAAGGGGGAAAGGGAGCGCAGTTTGCTGTTTGGCTTCAGGGAGGCGCGGTTACGTATCTGCGAAGCAAACGTAGACTCCTGTCCCTGCCGTGTAATGGGAGATCTGGCCAATCAATGCTACACTTTTTATTAATCTGCGATTTATATTCCTTGTATACTAAAAGTATTTTATTACCATTCATTAAGTGACGTTGCATTACAGACTTCAGAGAAGCCTAGAATACTCTGCTCCAGTTGAACAGAGACGAATGCATTTTCTATGTCAGATTGTTGCTGTTCGGGCCCGGCTTACAATGAGCGCTTTTTAGTTTTTATGATAGTGTGGCATGGTCATTTTATTGGTTTTATTATTTAGGAATGATGATGAAACTAAAGTGTATGAATGTTTTTGAAGAATTAATTTTTCTCGTGTATGTACTTCAATGGCTACCTTTGTACCTGAATAAAGATTATTTTGAGATTTGAGATTTGAGTACACCAGTCCTTAGTCCTTCTCATTCGGGGTCAGGGTGGAATTGCTGTGGTCTCTCCTTTTTGTCTTAATGGACCCACCACTAATGATCTGAGACAAGGGTCAGATCGATAAGTCTAGGGGGCATATGTACAAGGAGTTAACGCCGCCGTAGCGTCAATTTTTTGCCGTTACGGCAGCTTTTTTTTATCGCCGTATTTACAAGTTGCCGCCAACCGCAGTTAGTGGCAGTTTTCCGATGTAAATGTGAATTTTTAGGATCGCCACTTCTGTTAGCGGAAATGAGATGCAAGGTAGGCGTTCCCGTGCAAAAACAGCCGCTAACCCCACTTCACGATATTTACTAGGAATTCCTTGTATGGTGCAAAACCCAAACAACTGCCTCTATCTCAAGTTAGAGGCAGTTTTTTAAGACCAGAAAATAGCTGGTCTTAAAAATGGTGCAAACACTTGGCGCCTCATTTCAGAAGGTTTTGGTGCTGGACAACGCTGCCAGGAATGTTGGTGCGCTGTCCTGCAACAAAACTACAGGGCAGGAATGCGCACCATCAATAAGATAGGGCGCATTCCTGGGCCTCATTCATGAAAAGTGTGGATCGCTGCGACAAAACATCGTTGCAACACTTTTCACTACGCCCTTCTTGTGACACCATGGATGCGCTGTATTCACTGTACGGAGCTCCATGTCGCAATTAATGACAGATACGTCTGGAATCCTGACGTATCTGTCAGTGCTAAAGTCATGCATTGCTGCAGTTGTGTCACAAGCATGACGCAACTCCAGCAATGCATGGGGCCAGCCTATCCCTGTGGCACTGCGTCACCCTTACGCCTGTCATGAGGCAGGTGTAAGGTCCTGACGCGGTGGCGTTCTTCAATTGTTGCAATAAAATCTGATAGATTTCACTGCACCACTCCTATGAGGCTTTGTTTCGTGGGAACGCTCACCCTGCATACATCATACCTGATGCAGGTATAATGTGGCACAGGGCTTCACAAGGTCACACATATGCCTAGATGCGTCACTTTGCAAATACGGCGCAACGTGGTGTAAGAATCATGCTACAAGTACGTAAAGAAAATGATGCACCGGTGGGGTAAAACTGTCAGAAGGGGCTCATGAATAAGCCCCCCTGTCTTTTTCCCCTACGTTGGTGCACAATGGCTGCCATACGCCAACGCAGGCATCCTTGCGCCATGGTGCAAGGGTGACTGTGTTGCGGAGTTGATTGATGTTGTGGCTCCATCTCCTCTCGAGACGTCTTGAGGTGGGGCTGGAATAGTGGAGGGTGTGGGAGTGAACCAGTTGGCCTTCTTGGGGTGTTGTTTGCCTGGTCTTTTCTTGAGGGGTGCCAGGGTGTCGGCGCAGTTGGAGATCCATCGGTGGATGTTGTGCGCTGCGGTGTTGGCGTCTGTAAGCGTTGGCGGAGTGGTGGTGCTGAGGGAGTTGATGGGAAGTTCTTCGGTGGCCCTGATCCAGCTGCGATGGGGGGGGCCATGATGGCGATGGTGTACGGTGGGCGTGGTGAAGGCATGATGTAAACAATGATGGTCGGTACAGGAGAGTCCTGTGGTGTGGCTGTAGCTGAAGTACCCGCAGGTGGAGAAGACGGGCTCGAGCTTGTGTCAGGCTATGTGGGTTGGTGCGGTGACTAGCTGCTTGAGTCCGATGTTGGCGTGGTTCCCCAGGTGGAGGGTGGTGTTCTGGTCACTGGGGTTGTCCAGGTGGAACTTGAGGTCTCCGAGTAGGATGTAGTCGGTAGATGGGAGAGTCTGGGGTGCGATGAGGTCTACAATGGCATCGGCTAATGGGGGTTCATGGCCCGGGAAGCCTGTAGACGAGGGTGCCGTGGAGGGTGGTGTTGGGGTTGGTCCGAATCAGGAAGTGGGGGTGTTCCATGGTCACCGTCGGATCATTACAGTGTGTGGTCAGTCGGAGTGTGCTTTTTCAGACAATGGCAATGCCTCCTCCTGGCCGCTCAGGGTGGTCCGTGCAGGTGTATTTGTAGCCGTTGTGGATGGTGATGGCGAAGTCCGGTCCGGAGTAGAGGTTGGGCCAGGTTTCCGTGAAGAAGGCGATGTCGGAAGAGGTGGCGTTGAGGAGGTCCCAGATTTCTGTTGCGTGTTTGTGGAAGGACGGCACGTTGAGGAGGATGCAGTTGAGCCGGTTGGCTGCGCTGTTGGTCGCCTGGGCGGCAGGAGGCACTGGTGTGCTGATGTGGCAGAAGATGCGTTTGCAGTTTTGACAGGCGCAGGGTGCAAGAGAATTCTACAGTATTGCTAGCTGGCAGGCGGTGTGGCGTCCAGGGTTGATGACGAGGAGGGTGCTGGCGTCGTAGCGGTGGAGTGTCCGAGAGGAAGGCTCCTTGGTGCTGGGCGTGGTCCAGGGGTGGACCGACACAAACGGGCTAGCATTTGGCGCACCATTGGTGTGCCCGCTGCGCATAGCCGCACAGCAGCTGCCATTATGTAGTGCTGCGGGGGGGGGACTGGACAGGTGGAAGGCAGGAAATGCGGGAAAGGGCACTGGAGGGGGAAGGGATGGGGGGGGTTGTAAATATATATTTTTTAATTCTTACCTCGAGGCCGGGTTCTGCGTCTTCTGTGCTCCTGCTCTCCTGAGTCTGCTTCCAGGAACAGGAAGCAGGCAGCCAGGCTCCCTCCCCTAAGCCAATCACAATGCTGCAATGCAGTGTTGTGATTGTTCTTGAGCGCCACGACAAGGTGTTCAGCCAGGGGCTGATGGGGTGGGCATGTTCTTCATGCAGGCTGTAATGCAGCTTGCATTGCGAACAGGGATGTGTGCATGACTGCTTTGGGCGGCCTAAGAGGGCCAACCAAACAGTCATTGGGCACTTGAGTGGGCATGCCACTCCGTCCCTGCCCTGCTCTGTGAGTAGAGCAGCCCCACCCACCCTCCCGCCCGCAAAGGAAACATAGCAGGAGAACAACAGAATGTTATCATCATGTTATGTTTCCTCTTCTTGCACTGCTTGAAAGCAGAGGGGTGACGCTCTTCTGCCATAGCGGATGAGCCGCCACTGGGGGTGCGTCACCCACAGGTGCTAGGCCTGGGCACGATTCGACCCCCGGGCCTCCTCCGCTACGTGATGCATCACTGGTTTTGCCCAGCGATGCGCCTCTTTTCATGATTGTAGCCCTGAATTTCCTCCTCCCCTGGGACTCTGGCTGGTCATCCTGACTGTTGGGGGGCTTTTTGGGATTGTTGATCTGGGCTGCACTTGGCCCTGACTGCTCCATTCTGCATTCCATTGGTTTTGCTTCCTATTTTTCATTGGAGGTGGACTTATAGGCTATTTTTGCCTCTAGAGGCAAAAAAGTCACGTTGGCCTGACTAACATGAGTTTTTTTTGCCGTTAATGGGCCTTTTGTCAGTTTTCGCCTGCTAACGTCAGAATTAGTATCGCCTTCATGCTACTGTTAGTAGTATTGTAAATACATCGCTAACAGGGTGATCGTTTTTGGTGAAGGGCCGCGTTAAGAAAACTGCTGCTAACTAGCGGTAGCGATAGTTAGTGGCAGTTCTTGTACTTATACCTCAAAGTGTTATTTCCCTTGGATATGTAGTTCGGCGTATTTCAAACCCATGTTCCTGAAGGGGTCTCCTCAGGATGGGGAACTGGTGGGACGCATTTAAAGCCCAGTTAATGTGATAAGCAGATGCCACTGGATTAAGGAAAAAGTCAGGCCTCCTTACCCCGCTTTCTGAAATGTGGGATTAAGTTAAAGCATTTAAGAAAATGGTCCTATCTGGGATTTATCAGATGAATGAAAAAGCAGAAAAAATATTTTAAACCTAATTTATCTAAGGAATAGGGATCCACGTTGCAAGATCTAAAGAATGAAAAGATGCTGTAATCAAGCCCGCCGACAAAGGTGGGGGAATTTGTGATACTCAATCAAAACTTATACATGGAGGACGGGCTACAGCAGAATAATGATGAACTATACTATAGAAAGCTTGAATCAGACCCTACATGGCAAACAACGAATGAAACAGATCAAAAACGACAGCATGGAGTGGACGAGGCACGGCTCAGTCAGAAGGAATTTGAATCTCTGACAAATCACACACCCGAGCCCCAGTACTGTATCTGTCCACCTCAAAGTAGACAAGACCACTCAAAATCACCAGGAAGGCCGATAGAATGCAGTTGCGAACCTTTAATTGAACCACTCTCTAAAAATGTGGATTTCTTTCTCAAACTTTTTCCCAAGCTGACGGAGTCCTTCATTCAGAACATAGAAGGGATCCCGTATAGTAGGGACATGCAACGGCTGGGGACATATGACGTATAGTAGGGACATGCAATGGCTGGGGACATATGACGTATAGTAGGGACATGCAACGGCTGGGGACATATGACGTATAGTAGGGACATGCAACGGCTGGGGACATATGACGTATAGCAGGGACATGCAACGGCTGGGGACATATGACGTATAGCAGGGACATGCAACGGCTGGGGACATATGACGTATAGCAGGGACATGCAATGGCTGGGGACATATGACATATAGTAGGGACATGCAACGGCTGGGGACATATGACGTATAGCAGGGACATGCAACGGCTGGGGACATATGACATATAGTAGGGACATGCAACGGCTGGGGACATATGACGTATAGCAGGGACATGCAACGGCTGGGATATATGACGTATAGTAGGGACATGCAACGGCTGGGGACATATGACATATAGTCGGGACATGCAACGGCTGGGGACATATGACGTATAGTAGGGACATGCAACGGCTGGGGACATATGACATATAGTAGGGACATGCAACGGCTGGGGACATATGACGTATAGTAGGGACATGCAACGGCTGGGGACATATGACGTATAGTAGGGACATGCAACGGCTGGGGACATATGACGTATAGTAGGGACATGCAACGGCTGGGGACATATGACGTATAGCAGGGACATGCAACGGCTGGGGACATATGACGTATAGCAGGGACATGCAACGGCTGGGGACATATGACGTATAGCAGGGACATGCAACGGCTGGGGACATATGACATATAGTAGGGACATGCAACGGCTGGGGACATATGACGTATAGCAGGGACATGCAACGGCTGGGGACATATGACATATAGTAGGGACATGCAACGGCTGGGGACATATGACGTATAGCAGGGACATGCAACGGCTGGGATATATGACGTATAGTAGGGACATGCAACGGCTGGGGACATATGACATATAGTCGGGACATGCAACGGCTGGGGACATATGACGTATAGTAGGGACATGCAACGGCTGGGGACATATGACATATAGTAGGGACATGCAACGGCTGGGGACATATGACGTATAGCAGGGACATGCAACGGCTGGGGACATATGACGTATAGCAGGGACATGCAACGGCTGGGGACATATGACGTATAGTAGGAACATGCAACGGCTGGGGACATATGACATATAGTAGGGACATGCAACGGCTGGGGACATATGACGTATAGTAGGGACATGCAACGGCTGGGGACATATGACGTATAGCAAGGACATGCAACGGCTGGGGACATATGACGTATAGTAGGGACATGCAACGGCTGGGGACATATGACGTATAGCAGGGACATGCAACGGCTGGGGACATATGACATATAGCAGGGACATGCAACGGCTGGGGACATATGATGTATAGCAGGGACATGCAACGGCTGGGGACATATGACATATAGTAGGGACATGCAACGGCTGGGGACATATGACGTATAGCAGGGACATGCAACGGCTGGGGACATATGACATATAGTAGGGACATGCAACGGCTGGGGACATATGACGTATAGCAGGGACATGCAACGGCTGGGATATATGACGTATAGTAGGGACATGCAACGGCTGGGGACATATGACATATAGTCGGGACATGCAACGGCTGGGGACATATGACGTATAGTAGGGACATGCAACGGCTGGGGACATATGACATATAGTAGGGACATGCAACGGCTGGGGACATATGACGTATAGCAGGGACATGCAACGGCTGGGGACATATGACGTATAGCAGGGACATGCAACGGCTGGGGACATATGACATATAGTAGGGACATGCAACGGCTGGGGACATATGACGTATAGTAGGGACATGCAACGGCTGGGGACATATGACGTATAGTAGGGACATGCAACGGCTGGGGACATATGACGTATAGTAGGGACATGCAAAGGCTGGGGACATATGACGTATAGTAGGGACATGCAACGGCTGGGGACATATGACATATAGTAGGGACATGCAATGGCTGGGGACATATGACGTATAGCAGGGACATGCAACGGCTGGGGACATATGACATATAGTAGGGACATGCAACGGCTGGGGACATATGACGTCTAGTAGGGACATGCAACGGCTGGGGACATATGACATATAGTAGGGACATGCAATGGCCGGGGACATATGACGTATAGTAGGGACATGCAACGGCTGGGGACATATGACATATAGTAGGGACATGCAATGGCTGGGGACATATGACGTAAAGTAGGGACATGCAACGGCTGGGGACATATGACGTATAGTAGGGACATGCAACGGCTGAGGACATATGACGTATAGTAGGGACATGCAACGGATGGGGACATATGACGTATAGCAGGGACATGCAACGGCTGGGGACATATGACATATAGTAGGGACATGCAACGGCTGGGGACATATGACGTATAGTAGGGACATGCAATGGCTGGGGACATATGACGTATAGTAGGGACATGCAACGGCTGGGGACATATGACGTATAGTAGGGACATGCAACGGCTGGGGACATATGACGTATAGTAGGGACATGCAACGGCTGGGGACATATGACGTATAGCAGGGACATGCAACGGCTGGGGACATATGACGTATAGCAGGGACATGCAACGGCTGGGGACATATGACGTATAGCAGGGACATGCAACGGCTGGGGACATATGACGTATAGCAGGGACATGCAACGGCTGGGGACATATGACATATAGTAGGGACATGCAACGGCTGGGGACATATGACGTATAGCAGGGACATGCAACGGCTGGGATATATGACGTATAGTAGGGACATGCAACGGCTGGGGACATATGACATATAGTCGGGACATGCAACGGCTGGGGACATATGACGTATAGTAGGGACATGCAACGGCTGGGGACATATGACATATAGTAGGGACATGCAACGGCTGGGGACATATGACGTATAGCAGGGACATGCAACGGCTGGGGACATATGACGTATAGCAGGGACATGCAACGGCTGGGGACATATGACGTATAGTAGGGACATGCAACGGCTGGGGACATATGACATATAGTAGGGACATGCAACGGCTGGGGACATATGACGTATAGTAGGGACATGCAATGGCTGGGGACATATGACGTATAGCAGGGACATGCAACGGCTGGGGACATATGACGTATAGTAGGGACATGCAACGGCTGGGGACATATGACGTATAGCAGGGACATGCAACGGCTGGGGACATATGACGTATAGCAGGGACATGCAACGGCTGGGGACATATGACGTATAGCAGGGACATGCAACGGCTGGGGACATATGACATATAGTAGGGACATGCAACGGCTGGGGACATATGACGTATAGCAGGGACATGCAACGGCTGGGGACATATGACATATAGTAGGGACATGCAACGGCTGGGGACATATGACGTATAGCAGGGACATGCAACGGCTGGGATATATGACGTATAGTAGGGACATGCAACGGCTGGGGACATATGACATATAGTCGGGACATGCAACGGCTGGGGACATATGACGTATAGTAGGGACATGCAACGGCTGGGGACATATGACATATAGTAGGGACATGCAACGGCTGGGGACATATGACGTATAGCAGGGACATGCAACGGCTGGGGACATATGACGTATAGCAGGGACATGCAACGGCTGGGGACATATGACATATAGTAGGGACATGCAACGGCTGGGGACATATGACGTATAGTAGGGACATGCAACGGCTGGGGACATATGACGTATAGTAGGGACATGCAACGGCTGGGGACATATGACGTATAGTAGGGACATGCAACGGCTGGGGACATATGACGTATAGTAGGGACATGCAACGGCTGGGGACATATGACATATAGTAGGGACATGCAATGGCTGGGGACATATGACGTATAGCAGGGACATGCAACGGCTGGGGACATATGACATATAGTAGGGACATGCAACGGCTGGGGACATATGACGTCTAGTAGGGACATGCAACGGCTGGGGACATATGACATATAGTAGGGACATGCAATGGCTGGGGACATATGACGTATAGTAGGGACATGCAACGGCTGGGGACATATGACATATAATAGGGACATGCAATGGCTGGGGACATATGACGTATAGCAGGGACATGCAACGGCTGGGGACATATGACGTATAGCAGGGACATGCAACGGCTGGGGACATATGACGTATAGTAGGGACATGCAACGGCTGGGGACATATGACGTATAGTAGGGACATGCAACGGCTGGGGACATATGACGTATAGTAGGGACATGCAACGGCTGGGGACATATGACGTATAGTAGGGACATGCAACGGCTGAGGACATATGACGTATAGTAGGGACATGCAACGGCTGGGGACATATGACGTATAGTAGGGACATGCAATGGCTGGGGACATATGACGTATAGCAGGGACATGCAACGGCTGGGGACATATGACATATAGTAGGGACATGCAACGGCTGGGGACATATGACGTATAGTAGGGACATGCAACGGCTGGGGACATATGACATATAGTAGGGACATGCAATGGCTGGGGACATATGACGTATAGCAGGGACATACAACGGCTGGGGACATATGACATATAGTAGGGACATGCAACGGCTGGGGACATATGACGTATAGTAGGGACATGCAACGGCTGGGGACATATGACGTATAGTAGGGACATGCAACGGCTGGGGACATATGACGTATAGTAGGGACATGCAACGGCTGGGGACATATGACGTATAGTAGGGACATGCAACGGCTGGGGACATATGACATATAGTAGGGACATGCAATGGCTGGGGACATATGACGTATAGCAGGGACATGCAACGGCTGGGGACATATGACATATAGTAGGGACATGCAACGGCTGGGGACATATGACGTATAGTAGGGACATGCAACGGCTGGGGACATATGACATATAGTAGGGACATGCAATGGCTGGGGACATATGACGTATAGTAGGGACATGCAACGGCTGGGGACATATGACATATAGTAGGGACATGCAATGGCTGGGGACATATGACGTATAGCAGGGACATGCAACGGCTGGGGACATATGACGTATAGCAGGGACATGCAACGGCTGGGGACATATGACGTATAGTAGGGACATGCAACGGCTGGGGACATATGATGTATAGTAGGGACATGCAACGGCTGGGGACATATGACGTATAGTAGGGACATGCAACGGCTGGGGACATATGACGTATAGTAGGGACATGCAACGGCTGGGGACATATGACGTATAGTAGGGACATGCAACGGCTGGGGACATATGACGTATAGTAGGGACATGCAACGGCTGAGGACATATGACGTATAGTAGGGACATGCAACGGCTGGGGACATATGACGTATAGCAGGGACATGCAACGGCTGGGGACATATGACATATAGTAGGGACATGCAACGGCTGGGGACATATGACGTATAGTAGGGACATGCAACGGCTGAGGACATATGACGTATAGTAGGGACATGCAACGGCTGGGGACATATGACGTATAGCAGGGACATGCAACGGCTGGGGACATATGACATATAGCAGGGACATGCAATGGCTGGGGACATATGACATATAGTAGGGACATGCAACGGCTGGGGACATATGACGTATAGCAGGGACATGCAACGGCTGGGGACATATGACATATAGTAGGGACATGCAACGGCTGGGGACATATGACGTATAGTAGGGACATGCAACGGCTGGAGACATATGACGTATAGTAGGGACATGCAACGGCTGGGGACATATGACGTATAGTAGGGACATGCAACGGCTGGGGACATATGACATATAGTAGGGACATGCAACGGCTGGAGACATATGACGTATAGTAGGGACATGCAACGGCTGGGGACATATGACGTATAGTAGGGACATGCAACGGCTGGGGACATATGACGTATAGTAGGGACATGCAACGGCTGGGGACATATGACGTATAACAGGGACATGCAACGGCTGGGGACATATGACGTATAGTAGGGACATGCAATGGCTGGGGACATATGACGTATAGTAGGGACATGCAACGGCTGGAGACATATGACGTTGGTTCATTGTACATCAACATCCCTCAGGATGATGAATTAGAGGCACTTGAACTGGACTTAAATAAAAGAGATAGATGCACAGATAACAACTGGAGTACAGTAGCTACAATTACACTTAATAAAAGTTTCTTTCTATTCAACAGGGACTTCAACCTACAGACAAAAGGGACTGCCATGGGATGTTCATTCACACCGGTGATATAAGGCCGAAAGTGAAGAAAAATGCATATTTCATAATAATTCATATGCAACAACATCACCAAATGGTATTGCCATACATGGAAATGTATTTTGCATCTGGACAGGCACAAACAAAGAACTAAGGGAGTTCACTCACTTGCTTAACATGAGATCACAACACATTAAATGTAATAAGAGCTGTGAACAACAAAAGATCAATTTCCTGGATGTCACAGCAACATCGGAAGAAAGATACTTAGGCCCACATTTGTCAAGGCTTTGTGTTGCCCGTGCACCGTGTAAGGGAATGCAAGGGTGACGCAAACAATAAATGAGAACTACCAAGCCACGGACGACCACTTTCCGTGGCTTGATAAATGTAGACTGATGCAAAGCAGCACAAATTGCTGCCATGTGTTATTCTGCAAGAGGGAGGGGCCTCCATGGGTGGAGGGTGGGGCCTCCATGGGTGGAGGGTGGGGCCTCCATGGGTGGAGGGAGGGGCCTCCATGGGTGGAGGGTGGGGCCTCCATGGGTGGGGCCTCCATGGGTGGAGGGTGGGGCCTCCATGGGTGGAGGGTGGGGCCTCCATGGGTGGAGGGAGGGGCCTCCATGGGTGGAGGGAGGGGCCTCCATGGGTGGAGGGTGGGGCCTCCATGGGTGGAGGGAGGGGCCTCCATGGGTGGAGGGTGGGGCCTCCATGGGTGGAGGGAGGGGCCTCCATGGGTGGAGGGTGGGGGTTCCCACGCATCCACCCCTGCACTCCGATACGTTCCCAGATTTACCAAAACTGCTAGACCTGGGAATGGGTCAGAGGCGCAGGGAGGAGAAATATCTTTATTGCTCCTGGTAGAACTGGGGGTCTCTAGTTGGCAATGGTATACACCTTTGACCAAATAGGGACCCTTGCTTCTAGTCATGGAAAGGGGATTACACTCCTGGATAACCCCTGCTCACCCCCTTGGTAGCTTGGCACGAGCAGACAGGCTTATCTCAGAGGCAGTGTGTTAAGCATTTGTGAACACATACAGCAATACAGTGAAAACACTACAGATGGACACCACACACGTTTTATAAAAATAAGTATTCTTTATATAGGCTTAACACAAGACCACAAACGACAAAAATCCACAATACTGTACTCAAAATAGACTTAAAGATGGTAGAAGTAACTTAGTTCAAGTTGATGATAAATGCGACACGTTTCTCACAAAAGTACCTTGGATGCATAACGCAAAACAAACAAAGGGTCCGCAGGGAAGGCGATGCGGCGAGCAGGCGCCTCGATGCAATGCGATGCGACGATCCGGTGCGATGCGATAAGAGTGCGCTCTTGATGCGAGGCGACGACGTGAAGACAATGCGTGCATGCCCGACGGCCGTGCGGCAAACTCTGTACTTTGGAGCCGCGACAGGCCCTGCGACACGCCTCTCCGGTGATGCGACGGCAGGCAGCTGCGACGGCGACACGCTTCTCCGGTGATGCGACGGCGACCCTTGCGGTGGCGACACGCTTCTCTGGTGATGCGATGGCAGGTAGATGCGACGAAGACACGCTTCTCCGGTGATGCGAGGGCAGGCAGCTGCGACGAAGACACGCTTCTCTGGTGATGCGGCGGCGGCCTCTGCGGCGGCGACACACTTCTCCGGTGATGCGACGGCAACAGCTGCAACAGCGACACGCTTCTTCTCGTTGAGTCAAGCTTCCAGCTTCCAGTGACACGCAGGCTTCTGCAGACAGAATTCCCAGCAAGGAATTTCAGAGGGGAGCTGGTGGTGAAGTCTTTTGTCCCTGAGACTTCAGCAGGAGGCAAGCACAAGTTCAAGCCCTTGTAGAAATATTCTGCAAGATGATGAAAGTTCTTTAAAAGTTCCTTCTCCTTTCCTTGGCAATGAAGACCACTGCAGGCCAACCCAGCAAACAGCACACCGGCAGAGGGGC
Source organism: Calotriton arnoldi (assembly GCA_963921515.1). Classification (NCBI taxonomy): domain Eukaryota; kingdom Metazoa; phylum Chordata; class Amphibia; order Caudata; family Salamandridae; genus Calotriton; species Calotriton arnoldi. The sequence continues at coordinate 42,441 of CAWUFW010007760.1, read as the reverse complement.
AGTCCAAACTCCTGCATCTTTCTTTGTGTTTCTCCTTGGCAAAGGTTCATCTTGTTGTTCCAGAAGTGATCTAAAGTCTTGGGGTCTGGGCCCCAATATTTATACCCAAAAAGTCTTTGTTCTCTGAAGGCAGAGAGTGTCTGTGCCTGACCAAAACCAGTTCTGTGCAGCTTCCTGGCAGGAGGTGGAGACAGCATTGTGTGAGAGCAGACCTGGCCCAGGTAACTGAAAGGAAATCTCCTCCCCCTACTCTCTATTCTATGAGGTCTCAGGGGAGTGAAAGGAAATCCCCCCTTACTCTCTATTCTATGAGGGCTCAGGTCAGTGAAAGGAAGTCTCCTCCCCCCTACTCTCTATTCTATGTGGGTCCTATTCAGCCCAGCCCTGACTCATCAGACTGCTGGAGCCAAGACCCCCCTGTCACTCACAAAGCAGACAAGCAATACACAACCTAGCAGAGGCAGCTGGATGGTTAGGCAAGAAAATACCTACTTTCTAAAAGTAGTATTTTCAAACACAGAATGTTAAAACCAACTTCACTAAAAGATGTATTTTATCATTCTGAGTTCAGGCATACTAAATTAGTTTTTCTACCATGTTCCCTGGGTCAGTTAGGATTATAAGATGTTATAATCAAACTGCCCATTCTGGCCTATGGGGACAGGTAGCCTTGCAATAGTGAAAAACGAAATTGGCTGTAATTCACTATCAGGACATGCCACACACACCAGGGCATGTCCTACCTTTTACTTACAATGCACCCTGCCTTTGGGTCTACCTTAGGGGTGGCTAACATGTAGAAAAGGGAAGGTTTAGGGACTGGTAAGTGGGTGCACTTACCAAGTCGACATGGCAGTACTATACTGCACACAGGCTCTGCAATGGCAGGCCTGAGACACACTTTACAAGCTGCTTCTGTGGGTGGCACAACCAGTGCTGCAAGCCCACCAGCAGCATTTGATTTACAGGCCCTTGGCACACCTGGTGCACTATACTAGGGTCTGACAAGTAAATCAAATAACTCAATCATGGAGTCACTAATCCATACATCAATTTACAATAGGGAGCACTTGCACTGTGGCACTGAATAGCAGTGGCACAGTGCCCAAAGCATCTAAACCAGCAACACATATCAAAAACAGAGGAGGCAATCAGTGAAAAATGGAAGGGAGACTCACGCCAATGGTACCAGGTCTAACACGTGTCCCCTCCAGCTGAAATGTAGGGAGAACTACCCAACCCCTTAGGAGTTCTCTTCACTAAGGTGGAAAAATCTGGACAGACCATCAGCATTGGCGTGTTCTGTACCAGGGCGGTGTTCCACCGTGAAGTCCATCCCCTGTAGGGAAATGGACCACCTCAACAGCTTTGGATTCTCACCCCTCATCTGCATCAACCATCTGAGGGGCCTGTGGTCTGTCTGAACCCGGAAGTGAGTCCCAAACAGGTATGGTCTCAACTTCTTCAGCGCCCAGACCACAGCAAATGCCTCACGCTCAATTGCACTCCACCTCTGTTCCCGTGGAAGTAACCTCCTACTGATGAAGGCTACAGGTTGGTCTAGGCCCTCCTCATTAATCTGTGATAGAACAGCCCCCACACCATGCTCTGAAGCGTCTGTTTGGACAATGAATTCCTTTGAGAAGTTGGGCGCCTGAAGCACGGGTGCTGTGCACGTGGCAGTCTTCAGGGCGTCAAAAGCCTTCTGACAGGTGTCAGTCCAGTTCACTTTCGTGGGCTGCTTCCTGGAAGTCAGCTCAGTCAAGGGTGCAACGATGTTGCCATACCCCTTGACAAACCTCCTGTAGTACCCCGTGAGTCCTAAAAAGGCTCTCACCTGTGTCTGGGTCCTGGGGGGTTTCCATGCCAGGATGGTATCAATCTTGGGTTGTAGGGGCTCCACCTGGCCGCTCCCTACCTGGTGCCCCAAGTACACCACAGAACCCTGCCCGATCTGGCACTTACTCGCCTTGATCGTGAGGCCTGCCTTTCGCAGTGCCATCAACACTTTCCAGAGGTGGCGCAGATGTTCTTCCCAACTGGCGCTGAACACTGCAATGTCATCCAGGTAGGCGGTACTGAAATCCTCCAGTCCAGCCAACACCTGGTTGACCAACCTCTGAAAGGTGGCAGGGGCATTCTTCATCCCAAAGGCCATAACCCGGAATTGGTAGTGCCCATCTGGTGTGGAGAATGCTGACCTCTCTTTGGCCCCATCAGTTAAGGCGATCTGCCAGTACCCAGACGTTAAATCAAACGTGCTGAGGTACCGGGCAGCCCCCAACCGATCAATGAGCTCATCAGCTCTGGGGATGGGGTGCGCGCCAGTCCTGGTGACTGAATTGAGTCCTCGGTAGTCCACACAGAACCGGAGTTCGGGTGTGGCACCAGGCGCGGCAGCTTTTGGGACCAAGACCACTGGGCTGGCCCAAGGGCTGTGAGAGGACTCAATTACCCCTAAGGCAAACATCTTGGAGACCTCCTCCTTGATGTGAGCTCTGACCCTGTCAGTCACTCTGTAAGCCTTGTGCTTCACAGGAGGACTATCCCCAGTGTCCATGTCATGGACGCACCACTCAGTGACACCAGGAACTAGGGAGAATAAATCAGAGAATTGTCCCAACAATTGGTGACAATCTTGCTGTTGTTCAGGGGTCAGTGTGGCAGAGAGGCTGACACCATCCACTGACCCATCTTGCTCTGTTGCAGACAGGAGGTCAGGAAGAGGCTCGGTCTCCTCCTCCATTCCATCATCTGTCGCTAGGAGCATGCCCACTTCGGACCTCTCTAAGTGGGGCTTCAGGCGGTTAACATGCAGGACCCGCAAAGGGTTCCTAGGAGACCGCAAGTTCACCAGGTAGGTGACATCACTCTTGCGCTCCACCACCTCAAATGGTCCGGTCCACCTGTCCTGGAGCGCACAGGGCTCTACAGGGGCCCTGACCCAAACTTTCTGACCAGGTTGAAGCTCAATCAGAGTGGCATTCTGATCGTACCACCGCTTCATTTCCTCCTGGCTGGCTTCCAGATTCTCCTCAGCGAGTTGTCTGAATTGCCTAGTCTGGTTCCTGAATGCCAGCATGTAACTGTATACATCCTGGGGAGGTTTCCTGGGAGATTGCTCCCAGCCTTCCTTGACCAGACTCAAAGGTCCTCTTACCGGGTGACCATACAGCAGTTCAAAGGGACTGAACCCTAAGGACTTCTGTGGCACCTCACGGTAAGCAAAAAGAAGGCATGGCAAGAGGATGTCCCACTTACGCCTCATAGGTTCCTCAAGACCCATAATCATGCCTTTAAGGGTCCGGTTGAATCTCTCAACCAGCCCATTACCTTGGGCATGGTAAGGAGTGGTGAACTTATAGGTAACACCGCACTCCTGCCACAGGGACTTCATATAGTTAGATATGAAGCTTGTGCCACGGTCTGACACCACCTCTCTTGGGAACCCCACACGGGAGAAAATCCCCATCAGTGCACGGCCCACCACGGGGGCCGTCACTGTCCTGAGAGGGATGGCTTCCGGGTACCGGGTAGCATGGTCCACCAAGACCAGGATAAACCTGTTGCCCATGGCTGTCTTGGGGTCCAGTGGCCCCACAATGTCAATGCCCACCCGTTCAAAGGGGGTACTGACTACAGGGAAAGGTTGGAGAGGAGCCTTGTGCTTCCTCCCACTTTTCACACTTGCCTGGCAAATTTGACAAGTCCTACAATGAGTATCTGAACTTTTGCGCATCTGGGGCAAATAAAAGTGGGTGACAAGCCTTTCAAAGGTCTTGTTCTGCCCCAGATGTCCAGCTAAAGGCACATCATGAGCCAAACCCAGTAGGAAGGCTCTGAAGAGCTGGGGTACCACCAGCACACAGGCTGACCCAGGCTCAGCAACCTTAGGCTCGCTATACAGGAGGTCGTTCTCCCAGTAGATCCAATGTGATCCAGACTGATCACCTGCTGCCTGGTTTGTGGCCTGTTGCCGCAAACCCACAAGAGAAGGGCACTTCCTCTGCTCCTCACAAAATTCCTCCCTGGAGGGGCCTCCTTCCTGCTGCCAATGGGTCAGCTCAGGCAGGTCCCCCAGTTCGGCCACTTGTTCCCCTGTAGGTTCCAGGGCATCCCCCTCAAGGTCTGCCTCCTCCTGGACCGTGGGAACTATGGAGGCCGGTTTCCTGCGCCCCTAAATCTTCTCTTTAAGGCAGGGGTCTGGGCCATATTTTCAGGCTCCAGAACCGCTTCAACACCCTTACTAGCTGCCATAGACCGAGTGGTCACACACGCCCACTCAGGCAGACCCAACATCTCCAAATGAGACCTTCTCTCCACCTTAGCCCAAGGAGAGTTCTCTAAATCATTGCCCAACAGACAATCAACAGGCATGGCTGGCCTCACAGCTACTTGAAGAGTACCTGAGACCCCCCCCACTCAAAGGGAACTTGACCCACCTCACACTGGCTCTGTGAGTTGTCCGCGGCAACTACAGGGAAGAATGCATGGGGGATAACCTGCTCTCTGGACACTAGCCGGCAATTGACAGCTGTCACACTAGCCCCAGTGTCTCTGAGAGGTTCCATCCTATGGCCACTGATGGTCACCCACTGCCTGTACTTCTTAGTGTTATCAGGCAGCTGGGTCTCAGGGACCATCTCAAAGTCACCTAAAGAGACAAGGGACATCTCTGCGGGACCCCACCCACCTTGGGCACCCATCTCCTCCCCCCCAAGGCCTACACTCGCCATCTGACGGGGTGGTGCACGTGGTGGTGCTTTGGAATCCCTCATGGGACATTGTGCATCATACCAACGGTGGCCCATCTGACCACGCGTGAAGCACTTAGATGGGCCCCTTTGAACAGGCTTACCTGTCGGGGCCTCTTGCTTTTTCTCAGGGGGAGGCTGGGAACCCTTCCCTTGGTTCCCTCGGGAATTACTTTGGGGCCCTTTCTGGAACTCCCTCTGTTTACCCTTGTCCCCCCCACTCTTCTGCTGGGGACCCTGCCCACCTTTGGCGAAGTCTCCCACGTGACCCTTGTGGACCCGGGTGCTTACCTAGCGGTCCGCCTCCTCAGCAAGTTTCCTAGGGTTAGTTAACTTGCTATCAATAAGGTGCTGGCATAGCTCTGGAAAACAATTAGCAGACAAGTGCTCCCATGCAAACAAATCATAGAGCGCTTCAAAAGTATCCACTTTGCTACCCTTCACCCAACCATCCATAGCTCTGCAAAAGAAAGACTGATACTCCACCCAGGTAGTTGCCTCCAGCTTCTTACAATTCCTGAACCTCTGTCTATAGAGTTCTGGGGTCAAACCATACCTTGTCATCAGGGCTCCCTTCATGTGGGCATAAGACATCCTATTCTCACTGGGTAGGTCTAACAATGTATCCCTCCCATCACTCACAAAGCGGCCCCACAACCCCGCTCCCCAATTCTTCTCAGGGACCCGGTGGGCCAACATTGCTATCTCGTAGGCTGCAAACTACTGCCCAATATCGTCCTGTCTGTGGAATTCCTTTATGACATCCTTGGGGATATGGACTCTGCTTTCTGCAGGCACAGATGGTGCGCTGCCACCAGAGGGATTGATTTCTAAGCCTTTTGCTTTGAGCTCTAACTCCCTCAACATTCTCTCATGTTCCAACCTCATTCTCTCTCTCTCCAAGGACAACCTGTTATTCTCTAGGTCCCTCTGACCCTCCATTTTGAGCCTGGCCATCTCCAGCTTGTGCGCCCTGTCTCTTTCCCTGTCTTCCAGCTCTCCTGGGGACGGGCCTTTGGAAGAGATGCTACTGCCAGGCGGGGACGGTACCCCTGCCCTGGCTGGAATCAATGGTATATTCAGCTGCCCATCTGCATCCCCAACTGGCTCCACCACCAGATATGGGGTATTTCTTGCTTCCACCCAGGCCCTCAGCGCCTTTTGGTATTCATCCTTTTTGACAAGGCCTTGGTGTCGCGACCCTGACACAGAGAGGGAAACGGAGATTGTCTTCCCCCTGTATTTCCAGTACCTTGCGCAGGGGGAACTACAGTACCCAGAATGCCCTGGGATGGCGTACCGCATCTCACGGCAGGGGCCACCTGCCCATTGGATGGCTATAAAGCCCCGCCCCCTCCGTAAACCGGGGCTTGACAAACTGCCCGCAACGTTCCTGAGGACAAGCGCCAAGCGGACGGTGTTCCCCGCTGGAGGTCGGGCGCTTCTCCTCCACTCGCGTTTCCCGGATATTTCAGCTCAGCCCTGCAGTGTTCAGACCCAAGCGCCAAGCGGACGGTGTTCCCCGCTGGAGGTCGGGCGCTTCTCCTCCACTCGCGTTTCCCGGATATTTCAGCTCAGCCCTGCAGTGTTCAAATCCAAGCGCCAAGCGGAAGGTGTTCCCCGCTGGAGGTCGGGTGCTTCTTCCTGCTACTAAGTAATCCAGTCTGATTACCTCAAACAAGATCAACACGGAGTGGGAATCCTAAGCAGGTACTGGGTAGTGCCTGGAAGGTATTCCCCTGCTTACTTTGTAACGTCCAAGTTTCTTTTCCTAACGCTATTGTCACTGTTTCCAGGATAGACGGAGGTGTTGGTGTTTCCTTTTTTTTATTACTTAATTTTGTGTGACGAGGACACGTTCGCTGTGATTATAACAGCTAGTGATCCTTCTTCTAAGCGTTTTCTGAAACTGGACGCAGTACCAGCCTTCCTTATTCAGTTTCTCCAGCAAGAAGGTGCTGTACTTTGCTTCGACTGTCCTAGCACCCGTTACTTTCACCAGGTTCTTTCCTGTGGCGGTGGACAGATGGAAAGATGTTTATATATCTATATGAAATGAACTTTCTTTCATTTAGAGTCTCTGCTGTATACACTAGTAAGTAAAGAGTATTCTAGGGAAAGGGTACAATATATACTTATTGTATTTGGCCAGGCATACACCTTAAGTGTAATTCTTTGTTATTTCTTCCTACTGCAGTGTCCAAGAAGGATTGTGACATACCACGTTGGGCTACTCTATCCCCCGATCGTGGCCCCTCTGAGAGGTCTACTCTACAGAGCTTACCTGATTTTCCCCTTTTTCCCAGGGGGCTCCCTTACACAGTGGTGTCTAGTTCATCTGTGTGGGGTTGTCCTCAGGGGAGGAAGGGAACGTTCCTCTTGTCATCGTCCCTGCTGGCCGATCTGCAAGGTTAGTGGCTTTCTAGGCTTATGCTACTAGCATCCCCCTAGCATACCTGACAGATTGTCAAGCCCAAGTAATTGCCCAGCCTGGACGATGGATACTAATGTTGTTTTGGCTTCATTGCTGGAGAGCCTTGCGGCTCTCCAGCAGGAGGTGCATACCTCACGTTTGGAGAGCCAAGAACTGAAACAAGAGATGAGTACCTTGCGTAGGGAGGTCGCAGGTATTGCTAGGAAAGGCCCAGGAAAGGGATCCTACATTAAGGAGTGGACACTTCCCCCTCCTGTCTCTGCCACCACATCGGTCCCCGGGGGTGGTGCACAAGGCCCTGGGACCTTTACAGTGCCAGTCTCAACCTCTCCACAGGTGGGAACCATTCCTACGGTTCACGTCTTACAAACCCATGGTATACCGCTGGCACCTCCTGAACGTTTTTATGGGGATCCAAAGAAGTTCGAGACCTTCCTAAATCAAAGTAGACTTCACTTCCTCTGCAAACCCTCAGTATTCCAGGATGACACAGCTAAAACCTCCTTTATGATGTCATATATGGGGGAAACGCCGCTAGCTGGACTATCCCATTAATGGAGCGCAACGATCCAGTCCTGCACAATTTCCAGGATTTTTGTAAGGAGATGAGAAAGCTATTTGACCGGAAGTCTCACATGATGTCCTTGGACCGAGAACTCTTAATGCTTCGGCAGGGGTCGCAGGACTTGTTGACCTATATTACCTCTTTCAATCGCCTTCTGGTGGAGACCGATTGGCCCCAGGAAAAAGGACAACCCTGTTTTATCAGGGATTGAGAGGGGAACTAAAAGACGTCCTGTCCCAGGTGGTCCAGCTGCCACAAACCTGTGAGGAGTTGATTGACCTCACTGTCCAACTGGACCACCGTCTTCAAGAAAGAAAGGGAGATAGAGGCAGAAGTGATACCCGTTTTTTCCTACCTCGACCTAAACCAGCGTCCGAAACCTCCCGAAGCAGGCCGAGGAGTAGAACCCATGCAAATCGGAGGGCTCCGGGGTCCACTTACCATCGAAGAAAGAGAAAAAGACGGCAACAAAAGCTATGTTTATATTGTGGAAAAAGTGGGCACTTCATTCGTGAATGTAGAGCTAGAGCCAAGGTACCCGACAGGCCAAATGCCTTCAGAACGCAAGCTGCTGCATCTCCACAACCGACGGAAAACTAGGAAACCCAAGTCAGGAGGGGATCTCTGTCTTGGGTTCGGAAGCTAAAACGATCCCTTTAGCTCTCGTTAATACCATACAGCCCTCAGTGGCTCACATGAATGTGTGTGTCACTCTGTGGATATGCGATTTGAATCCCATTGACGTGTCGGCCCTTTTGGACTCAGGAGCCACTGGGAACTTCATTGATCAGCAATACGCCTGGAACATCGGGGTACCCTATGACAGCAAGGCCACACCTGAGATTGTGAAAGCAGTGGACGGGAAGGCGTTAACATCAGGACCAGTACGATACCACACCATTCCCCTTAAGATGCGCGTAGGAAAGAATCACTATGAGACTATTCAGTTTGACCTAATAGACGCACCACATTTCCGCCTAATTTTGGGCATGCCATGGCTGACTCTTCATGACCCTGTTATTCGGTGGGCGGATCGCACCGTATCCCTAACCTCAGAATATTGCAAGGAGCAATGCATCAAGCTGCATACGCCCTCGGACATCACCTGCAGTACACAGGCAGGTCTCCTAGCAGAAGGATGTGAGGGATCCGGTTATTGCTGTTCTACTACGTTACCCGAGGAATATAAGAATTACCTGCCTGTCTTCGACAAAAAAGAAGCAACACAATTACCACCTCATCGGACTTATGATTGTCGCATAGACCTTTTGCCTGGAGCTGACATCCCCTGCAGTCGGGTGTATGCCCTCACTGAGCCTGAAACCCGGTACCTAAAGAATTACCTTGAGGAGAACTTGGCCTCTGGCTTCATCAGACATTCCTCGTCTCCAGCCTCTTCTCCCCTCTTCTTTATAACGAAGAAAGATTGTGAGGAGTTGAGAACGTGTATCGACTACAGGGCAATAAATAAAATCACCATCAAGAATCGATACCCCCTGCCCTTAATACCGGTTTTGTTGGACCAACTGAAGGGAGCTCGCATTTTCACGAAACTGGATCTCCGAGGGCGTACCATTTGGTCAGAGTCAAAACTGGAGATGAATGGAAGACTGCTTTCAGGACCAAATTCGGACTCTATGAGTACCAGGTGATGCCCTTTGGGCTGTGTAACGCCCCGGCAGCGTTCCAATACTTTATGGATGAGGTGCTTCGGGGCTTATTGGACACCTGTTGCATAGTATACATCGATGACATCCTCATATATTCCAAAACACCTCAAGAACACGTCACCCATGTGAAGACGGTTTTAGACCGACTCCAACAACATTTACTGTATGCAAAATTGGAAAAATGCCTTTTCCACGTTACGGAAGTTGCCTTCCTGGGGTATGTTATCAATGCTCAGGGTTTTCAGATGGATATGGGCAAGGTTGAGGCCATCACGCAGTGGAAAGCACCCCAGAACGTCAAAGCGGTACAAAGCTTCCTTGGTTTCGCGAACTATTACAGACGTTTTATCAGGGACTTCTCGAGGATAATACATCCTATTTCACGTCTGCTACGGAAAGATACTCCTTTTATCTGGGACCAAGAAGCGGACCGTTCCTTCACAGAGTTAAAAAACCGTTTCATCCATGCTCCCATTTTACGACACCCAAATCCTAGCCTACCGTTTGTTGTAGAAACGGATGCGTCACAATATGCCCTGGGAGGCGTATTATCACAGAGACACCCCGCCACAGGACAACTCCATCCAGTGGCATACTATTCCAAGAAGCTCACCCCCAGTGAGATAAACTACTCCATCACAGACAAGGAGCTCTTGGCGATTAAAAGGGCATGCGAGGAATGGAGGCACTATCTCCTGGGAGCTTGTCACACAGTGGAAATATTTACAGATCACCGAAATCTGTTGTTCCTTAAATCCGCAAGAGCCCTCACACCCCGACAGTTACGATGGTCTTTGTTTTTCTCGGACTTTGATTTCGTCATAAAATACAGACCGGGGCCCCAAAATGGTAAAGCAGATGCGTTATCACGTATGGGCGAATTCCTGAACGATCAACAGGAAACACCAAAGGAAACCCCTCCCATCCTCCCGGAAAGCGCCTTCCAACACGAAGCCATAGCTCTGATCACTTCAAACGACTTCATAGACGACTTGAAGGCGTCCTTGGCTCACCTGGATGACCAGGCCTGGATAAATGAAGACCCCGAACACCGGACCACGAACAATGGTTTATTATACCATTACCATGCCTTGTACATTCCCCAACCGGCCCAACAACTACAAGTATTGGTTTGGGCTCATGATTCGACACTAGGAGGACATCTGGGGGAGCACAAAACCATAGCCTGCATCGAGAGATCATTTTGGTGGCCTACACTACGATACGACACCAAGGACTACTTAAAGAAGTGTGCCGTTTGCGCTCAGAGCAAGGCTAGCCATTCCAAACCTGTGGGATTGTTACGCCCGATACCTATACCTCCGATCCCTTGGCATACCGTGTCAATGGACTTCATCGTTGAGATGCCACCTTGTGAAGAGTACACCACCATTCTAGTGGTGGTAGATCACCTGACGAAAATGGGACATTTCATTCCTCTAAAACAGCTCCCCACTTCAGCCGAGCTAGCGGTGGTTTTCCTCCAGCACGTGATCAAAGCTCACGGATTACCCAGAGTACTCATAACAGACCGAGGCTCCCAATTCACCTCTCGATTTTGGAAGGCATTATGTGACACCATGGGAGTAGAAGCTCGATTATCAACCAGCTATCATCCCCAGACGGACGGAAAAACGGAACGACTCAACCAAACTCTTGAGCAATACCTGCGTTGTTTTTCCCTCCAAAACACCATGGACTGGTACCCATTAATCTGGATGGCAGGATTTGCCTACAATAACGCTGAACATTCTACACTAGGGTGTTCCCCCTTCTTTTGTCTTTATGGGTTTCACCCAAACATGCTCCCTTTCGAATGGCCAGTGGTTTCAAGACACCCCACCATACAGGAACACCACACCCATCTCAGAGCAGTGCTCATAGAAGCAAAAAATCAGTTGGAGGTTACACAGAAAGTACACAAACATCACGCTGATAAAAAGAGAACCCGTGAACCTGTTTATCAGGTGGGAGATAAGGTGTGGCTGGCGACAAAAAATCTACACCTAAAAGGGGTGGGTAAACTGGCCCCCAAGTATGTAGGTCCCTATGGCATCGAGAAAATTATCAATCCTGTGGCCGTGAGGCTGACTTTACCCCAGTCCTGGAACATTCACCCCGTGTTCCATGTGTCCTTGTTAAAGCCTTGTCCCATCGATATGAGGTTACCCTCCACGCCGCTGCCGGTAGAAGTGGATGGGCAGGAAGAATACGAGGTCCGGGAACTATTGGATTCTAGGCTTGTGAGGGGGCGAGTACAGTATCTGGTAGATTGGAAAGGGTATGGGGTGGAGGATAGGACATGGGAACCTGTACAAAACCTACATTGCCCGAAGTTAATAGAGCGCTACCATGCCAAGTACCCTGGTAAACCAGGGCGACCGCCGAGACGACGATCCTCGAGAGGGGTTCTGTCGCGACCCTGACACAGAGAGGGAAACGGAGATTGTCTTCCCCCTGTATTTCCAGTACCTTGCGCAGGGGGAACTACAGTACCCAGAATGCCCTGGGATGGCGTACCGCATCTCACGGCAGGGGCCACCTGCCCATTGGATGGCTATAAAGCCCCGCCCCCTCCGTAAACCGGGGCTTGACAAACTGCCCGCAACGTTCCTGAGGACAAGCGCCAAGCGGACGGTGTTCCCCGCTGGAGGTCGGGCGCTTCTCCTCCACTCGCGTTTCCCGGATATTTCAGCTCAGCCCTGCAGTGTTCAGACCCAAGCGCCAAGCGGACGGTGTTCCCCGCTGGAGGTCGGGCGCTTCTCCTCCACTCGCGTTTCCCGGATATTTCAGCTCAGCCCTGCAGTGTTCAAATCCAAGCGCCAAGCGGAAGGTGTTCCCCGCTGGAGGTCGGGTGCTTCTTCCTGCTACTAAGTAATCCAGTCTGATTACCTCAAACAAGATCAACACGGAGTGGGAATCCTAAGCAGGTACTGGGTAGTGCCTGGAAGGTATTCCCCTGCTTACTTTGTAACGTCCAAGTTTCTTTTCCTAACGCTATTGTCACTGTTTCCAGGATAGACGGAGGTGTTGGTGTTTCCTTTTTTTATTACTTAATTTTGTGTGACGAGGACGCGTTCGCTGTGATTATAACAGCTAGTGATCCTTCTTCTAAGCGTTTTCTGAAACTGGACGCAGTACCAGCCTTCCTTATTCAGTTTCTCCAGCAAGAAGGTGCTGTACTTTGCTTCGACTGTCCTAGCACCCGTTACTTTCACCAGGTTCTTTCCTGTGGCGGTGGACAGATGGAAAGATGTTTATATATCTATATGACCTGAACTTTCTTTCATTTAGAGTCTCTGCTGTATACACTAGTAAGTAAAGAGTATTCTAGGGAAGGGGTACAATATATACTTATTGTAGGTGGCCAGGCATACACCTTAAGTGTAATTCTTTGTTATTTCTTCCTACTGCAGTGTCCAAGAAGGATTGTGACTTACCACGTTGGGCTACTCTATCCCCCGATCGTGGCCCCTCTGAGAGGTCTACTCTACAGAGCTTACCTGATTTTCCCCTTTTTCCCAGGGGGGCTCCCTTACACAGTGGTGTCTAGTTCATCTGTGTGGGGTTGTCCTCAGGGGAGGAAGGGAACGTTCCTCTTGTCATCGTCCCTGCTGGCCGATCTGCAAGGTTAGTGGCTTTCTAGGCTTATGCTACTAGCATCCCCCTAGCATACCTGACACTTGGGTAGCAACTTTAAATTTTTTGCAAAAGCGCTTTAGCTGTTTCACATTGTAGGTTTCCAACCTCTCTTCCTCAAAATCTAGATCCATAGATGCAACAGATGCTGGTTGGCTCATGGTAGTAAGAATTGGCGGTTCTCAGAAAAAATAACAGTCCAAGGGGAAAAAAATTCTACCAAAAAAGTATGTGGTTGCGTTTGGTCTGCACTCACTAGTAGTGTACACCAATCACTGTATATGAGTCACAAATGCAAGTCCAGAATCCTCACCGCTGACCACCAATGTTAGAACTGGGGTCTCTAGTTGGCAATGGTATACACCTTTGACCAAATAGGGACCCTTGCTTCTAGTCAGGGAAAGGGGATTACACTACTGGATAACCCCTGCTCACCCCCTTGGTAGCTTGGCACGAGCAGACAGGCTTATCTCAGAGGCAGTGTGTTAAGCATTTGTGAACACATACAGTAAATCAGTGAAAACACTACTGATGGACACCACACAGGTTTTATAAAAATAAGTATTCTTTATATAAACTTAACACAAGATCACAAACGACAAAAATCCACAATACTGTACTCAAAATAGACTTAAAGATGGTAGAAGTAACTTAGTTCAAGTTGATGATAAATGTGACACGTTTCTCACAAAAGTACCTTAGATGCCTAACGCAAAACAAACAAAGGGTCCACAGGGAGGGCGATGTGGCGAGCAGGCGCCTCGATGCGATGCGACGATCCGGTGCGATACGATGAGAGTGCGCCCTTGATGCGAGGCGGCGACGTGAAGACGATGCGTGCACGCCCGACGGCCGTGCGGCGAACTCTGTACTTTGGAACCGCGACAGGCCCTGCGACACGCCTCTCCGGTGATGCGATGGCAGACAGCTGCGACGGCGACACGCTTCTCCGGTGATGCGACGGCGACCCTTGCGGTGGCGACACGCTTCTCCGGTGATGCGACGGCAGGCAGATGCGATGAAGACACGCTTCTCCGGTGATGCGACGGCAGGCAGCTGCGACGAAGACACGCTTCTCTGGTGATGCGGCGGCGGCCTCTGCGGCGGCGACAAGCTTCTCCGGCGATGCGACGGCATCAGCTGCGACAGCGACATGCTTCTTCTCGTTGAGTCGCGCTTCCAGCTCACAGCGACACGCAGGCTTCTGCAGACAGAATTCCCAGAAAGGAAATTCTGAGGGGAGCTGGTGGTGAAGTCTTTTGTCCCTGAGACTTCAGCAGGAGGCAAGCACAAGTTCAAGCCCTTGGAGAAATATTCTGCAAGATGATGAAAGTTCTTTAAAAGTTCCTTCTCCTTTCCTTGGCAATGAAGACCACTGCAGGCCAACCCAGCAAACAGCACACTGGCAGGGGGCAGTCCAAACTCCTGCAGCTTCCTTGGTTCTTCTCCTTGGCAAAGGTTCGTCTTGTTGTTCCAGAAGTGATCTAAAGTCTTGGGGTCTGGGCCCCAATATTTATACCCAAAAAGTCTTTGTTCTCTGAAGGCAGAGAGTGTCTGTGCCTGACTAAAAGCAGTTCTGTGCAGCTTCCTGCCAGGAGGTGGAGACAGCATTGTGTGAGAGCAGACCTGGCCCAGGTAGCTGAAAGGAAATCTCCTCCCCTACTCTCTATTCTATGAGGTCTCAGGGGAGTGAAAGGAAATCCCCACCCCCTACTCTCTATTCTATGAGGGCTCAGGTCAGTGAAAGGAAGTCTCCTCCCCCCTACTCTCTATTCTATGTGGGTCCTACTCAGCCCAGCCCTGACTCATCAGACTGCTGGAGCCAAGACCCCCCTGTCACTCACAAAGCAGACAAGCAATACACAACCTAGCAGAGGCAGCTAGATCGTTAGGCAAGAAAATACCTACTTTCTAAAAGTAGTAATTTCAAACACAGAATGTTAAAACCAACTTCACTAAAAGATGTATTTTATCATTCTGAGTTTAGGCATACTAAATTCGTTTTTCTACCGTGTTCCCAGAACAAAAAATCTGCTCATAAAACCATTCCAAACTGTAAAACTAAGAACTTAATTTACAGGATTAACGGACCATGCCACAAACTATATGTTGGGAAAACAAGCCAGGAGGTGCAACAAAGGTCTCAGGAAGAAACCCAGGAAGAGACTATCCAAGGCCTCAGGGTACCACAGACCCCGTCATCCCATCATGACAAATAACCTGAATGGGCATCAAAAACAAGGTGATGGAAGGAATGCTTGAATTAATCTCAGCCGCTGGCAGTTGCTCGGGCCACATTCCAATCCATTGTTTTTCACCCACCATTCCACCTGAGTTTAGACCCAGCCATACGCACATCAGCCTTGACCCTGCTCTAATGGAAACAGTCCGGCCCTAACCGCGAGGCCAGGTCCACCCTGAACTGAAACACAAGCATCCAGGACCGGTTTCACCCTAGTTCAGCCTCATCAGTTGAGTACAGCTTAGTTCCAGTAACAGTGTGCCCTGGACCCACGTCTGCGCATACTCATAAAACAAGAATAAATAGGAATTAGTTTTCTCTTGTTTTTTTTATCCTCATTGTGAAAGAAACCCCAACAGAATAGCTCATTTTTATAAAAGCAGTTACATTCAGGGAGGATATGTGATGGACCCCTAACACCCTCCCATTCCCCCTTCTGATTTTTGGGGTAGACTACAAATAGACCTGTCCCAGACCCGTCCCTCATTTAACAGTGACAATCAGAAGACCCCTAAGGGTGCCCGAGGTTGCACCAAACACTTTCACACTTTTCTAGCCCTGGTGTGTCATCGCAGAGGTGTGCACTAGGCTGGTGGCTGGTGCAGGGATTTATATTTCATATTTTTCTGGCTTTGATGGGGAATTATTAAGGTTCTATCACAGGTCTAGGGCAGCCTCTGGGCCAGTGCTGAAGGATATCAGGCCTGGGGGCACGTTTGGGAGTGACATTTGTGGAACTGTAAAAGCTCATAGGAAGCCCTAAATAGTTTGTTAGTTACTTTTGTAGGAATCATGAATGCTCTCTGTACAATCCCCTGGGTAGAACCAGCATTGAAACCTGTTGAAGAAATAGTTGGAGAAGCCACATCCTACATTAAACGTTGTTGTGTGAACGTGTGGTCAGAGGCCGACTCCCTGTCCACGGCTTCTCCCCTAAGTGAATCGCCCATTCCATATCTTACCATGCTTCCAGGGGCAACCTCGCCCTATTTACCTCCCTTTCCATAAGGGCACATCTGTCCATTCCTAGGACCCATAGTCCCCTTGTTGGTACCGACGCAGAACCCCAGTTGTGAGCTATATCCCTTTTGGCCAAGATGCACCCAATCCCCACCAACATATAGGTGCTGCGCAGGCTCCCGCCTCTTCATGGAGGTCAGGGAGAGCCATCTTTGGAGTGAGTGGTCTGCCCAGTGCTAGAGCCAGTGCTGATTCTATTTGGGACCAATATCTTTGCATTTGCCCCTTGACACGAGTGAGGTCTTGGCCCTGTCAGGGCCTGGAAGGACGCACCAAGCGTGCCCTCATTTGTCTGACAGTGGCCTCGCCTCTCTTTCATGGGTTCTGCTTGTAGAGCTGTATCGGCAGCATAGCACCTTTTGTGAATCAGTAGTCGAGACCATACCTTTTATCTGTGCCACTGGAGTGAAAGACCACTGGCCCACTCACCTAGAGGCCTGCTTCTATGCTCTAACACAGATCCTGTTTGTGATAACAAGGACCACCCTATAAGCCCCCCTGGACTGGGGTAAGTGTTTTATATATATATATATATATATATATTCACTGAAAAAACCATAGGTTTCAGACACGTTATAGTTAGAAATTAGAATTTAAAAAACCTTTGAAATTCACTGAAAAAACCATAGGTTTTAGGGACAGTTATAGTTAGTTGGACATTTCACTCGTTCAAAACCATAGAAATTCCCCCGTTATAGTTAGTTCAGCTAACTATAACTCGCGCCCTCATAATGCACTGCTGATGACGTCACATATTACATCACTCATGACATGGTCAGTGACATCACTGATGACATCACTGATGACATCTCAAATGACATCACTGATGACATCATCCAGTGACTGTGTGTTTCTGTAAAGTTTAAATATGTTTAATATATATAGGGAAAGGCGTATTGAAGAATGAGTGGGTGTATAAGTGTCTGAATGGATGATTTAGTACGTGAGTGACTGACTCTACAAGTGAGTGATTAAATGTATCTTACTGAATGCATGGGTTAGTGACTAAACTGTGTGAATGTCTGTATCCGTCTGTCTGTTGGTTTGTAAGCGGCTGCATGGCTTTCTGAATAGCTACATGAGTGTCTACATGGGTTATTGATTGATTGTCTGAGTATCTTTATGGGTGCCTGAGTGTTTGTGTGGGTGGGGTGGGTGTGACTCTGTGCATAGATGTGTGAGTTGGTGATTCACTGGGTGCATGGTTTCAAGAGTGCATCTGTGATGGACTGTATGGGTGGGTGAGTGTAGGAGAGTAGGATCTGCTTCACATGGGTACCCCCACTTTTTGCTGATGCTTCACTGTTTTTCGACATTAGTCTGGCTGGGGCACTGCTAATCAGAACCCCAGCCTAGCTGCTTCCTCTCTAAAATGGTTTCCATGTGCCTTAGGCACATCACTGATTGGGATCTGGAGTGCCCTTATAAGTCCCTAGTATATGGTATACTATGTACCAAGGGCATAGGTACCTCAGAGGCCTGCCAGGGGCTGCAGCATGTATTATGCCACCCCTGGAAGGCCATCCAAACTGACACCACAGGTCTGCTACTGCAGCCTGGGTAAGGTGGTGCATGCACCCCTTACTGTGATATAGGTTACCTATATCACGAAATACATACACACATATAAACCTATAAGTCACTCCTAAGGCAGGCCTTATCAATCCTAAAGGCAGAGTGCATGGTTCCTATGTGAGAGGGTGCCCCTGCATGAGCAGGGCCCCTCTGCAGCGTTCGGAGACCATCTCTGATGCTGTTTGTAGTGCAGCCTGACCATATACTCTTAAGCGCATTATATCCTCGCGGTAAAATGCTAACTTTGGAATGGCTGCACCTAAACATGTCGTGTTTGGTGTCAAACATCTTGGAATACTACCCCCCGCCAATCCTGGCGGCGGGGGTAGCATTCCACCCTTCTAGAGGGAAAGACATGTTAACTCTGACGAGTCCGGTAACTTCTTTCCAGAGCCCTGGCATCACAAAATGGATGCTGCTGCCACAGACACGAGTCTGGCCTCCTGCTGCTGGACGAAACTCCGGCAGGGGAGGCCTGGACAATAGGTTTCCTGTCCCAGGGAGGTGTGACCACCTCCCCAGACAGGATAATGTGTATTGGGGCTGGGCGGGAGCACTTTCGGGTGCTTTGAAGTCCTGCACTGGGGGCACATTTGGTGTCCCTGTGCATACCCCAGTTCAAACCGGATCAGGGCTTGCAGCCCCTGCTTTGGCGCGAACTGGACAAAGGGAAAGGGGTGTAGCCACCCCTCTGCCCTGACCCACCCATAGGTGGGGCCACAGAGTAGTCCAACCCATATTTTTAGAATAAAGGTAGGAACCCAGTCCTTAGGACTTTAGATTATACCTGGACGAAACTCTGAAACTGAATCCTGGACCTTCGACGCTCTACGACAAGATTAGAGGACTGAAGAATCTCCCTTGGGGTCAAGGAGTGACTCCCCTGCTTGGCAGGCACCAAAGAAGCATCTGTCCGGTTCGCATTTCTGAAGCTCCCGTCGGACGCCGAAGTCATCGCATCACCAGAGGTGGATTCTCAGACTTCCCCGAGGCTACCCTGAGTCCCCAGCAAAGCTGAGGCCCGTGGCTATCGTGGGTGACTTGAGACCGTGACCCCTGGACACCGAGCACATTTGCAAGTGCATCCTCTTCTGGGTCTTCCAAGAAGTCGTGCTTTGGGCTCCGAGTAGCCCTAGCCTCCAGCACCACCTGCACCGAAGATCACTGGCCCCCACTCCACGAGTGTCCTGTAAGCCAGCTCCACGTGCGGCGTCATGAGGCTCCTTCGCGGTCGCTAGTCCGTTGGCTAGTAGCCCTTAACGAAGGCCAATCCTTTTCTTACTTGGCATCCTGGTTGCTCCAGGCCTGCCCTCACTTACCCTCGCTGGGTGAGTTCCACAGACCTTGCTGGTCTGCACCATCGACCATCTACATCTTCACCGAGACTTGCCGTTGCCAAGGCTTGTTGGGTCCAATCCGGTCGCCGACACCTCAGCACTCGACAGACATTGCGTACCAGCCCGAATCCTGCTCCTGGTCGCCGACAACGCCTCCTGGACCTCGTGGCTGAAGAGTCAAGACGACCGTCAACGCACCTGAAGCACTCGACATCGGTGGGCATCTGTCCATCGCCTTCCTGGTCACTGGCTAGTGACCCAGACTCTGTCCCCTCTGCTTTCAGGTTCTTCAGAACTCCGATCCACTCTTGGATCCACCCGGACACTTTTCTCTTGGCCGCCAGCAGCACTTTGCAGCAGATCGCCATTCGAATCGACGACGAAACCCGACCCCGAAAGGCACCTATGCACCCGGCTTCCCTGGGTGAGGTAACACGAGTACTCCGGTGCTCCCGTGGGTAGAGACTCTTCAAAGTCCTAGATCTCAAAGGGTTTTGTCCTAGTCCTCTTTTAAGTGTCCCTTTCCTCTATTTTCCCGATCCCGACTTTCTCCATAGAAGTTAACGGCGTATCGCGGTTGTGTATTTACACTGCACGCGTCTCCCGTGGGTCCCCTGTGTCACTACCTTGGGTGGTTCCTTGTGGTCCAAGCACTTCTAGAGGCTCTAGGCCTAGTGTCTAGTTCAGTCGTGGTTCGCATACCACTTTATTGGTATATGGTTTGGTACGCCCCTAGGGCCCAAACGTGTATTTGTGCTATTACTGTGAATTAATAACTTATAACTTATGTACTTCGAACTCTAGCCTCATAAAGAGACTAGAGGGGTGTGTTTAGCAATAAATACATATATTTTGAATATATACCTGGTGTGGTGCTCTTTCATTTGGTCACTCAAGAGATTATAGACTGGTAAAACAAGCTGCTTTACATTCCTTCAAGACTTAGCCTGAAGGCTGCTCTCCATAGCTACCACTAGGATAGCTTTCAATAAGGTTGTCTTTAACCTATCTCCAATAAGGGGTTGTTTGGACTGGTGCAAGGTGCCCACTATAATTAGTGGACAGCATATGCCAGGCCAACTTCTCACATTGGTGTGCAGCGTGTGGGATTCCAGCTTGCTATTGTTTTACCAGATAATCTCAATTGAATTGATCAACTGAAAACCACTAAAGGTACCTAAGTTACATATAATTTAAGCTTAGAATACAGTAAGTTCTACTGAACTTAGAGTTGTGTGTTAAGGGATAGCACAACCCTTTCTACAACTCAAGAGAGTTTAGTAGGCCACACTAGAGTAGGTAGTGCATACACCACACCACACTAGTAATGTCTTTAAGGGCAGGATCCAAAGAATCCTTGCAGGAAGCCATTGAGCTTCCACCCTCCAAGTATGATACACTCCCATTCTTGGAATTGAGAGCTTTATGTAACTTGAGAAAAATAAGGACAGGCCAAAGCCCCACCACCCAACACCTCAAGGAGTTGTTGGTGGCTTATGACCTTAGTAAGCCTGTAGGGACTGAAGGGGTAGGAGCTGAGGGTGGGGCAGGAGAAGAGGAGGACGCTAGGGGTACCAATACCCCCAGCCCCCCTCTGAAACTGGCCAGGAGGGTGACAATGACCCTGACCTGGAAAACCCAATCCCTCCTGTGGATGATGATGAGGATGATCAAGATGATGCCCTCTTTGTCCCCCCAGGAAGGATTAAGAGTGTGCCCAGGAAGTCTAGATCTCCTTCTCAGGAGTCTAACCACTCTGGCACCTCTATAGGGAGCTCTGTCTCTTCTCACAGGAGGGAATCCTCTCATGAGAGGAGAGACCGACTGGTCCAGTATGAGGAAACTCAGCTGGAAATCAGAAAAAAGCAATTGGCTTTAGATAGGGAATCCCTAGATCTCCTTAGAGAGAGAAGAAAGTTGGGACTAGAGTCCCATGGTGGCAGCCATGTCCCTAGAGACAGGGAAAGGTCCTATGACCATAGGAACCTGAGCAAGATTGTCCCTCCCTACCAGAGTGGGGATGATATCCACAAATGGATAACTGCTTTAGAAAGGGCCTGTAAAGTACAGAAGGTCCCTCAGAAGCAGTGGGCAGCAATCTTGTGGCTCTCCTTTGCTGACAAAGGTAGAGATAAGCTCCTCACTGTTAGAGAGGAGGATGCTGATAATTACAAGGTCTTGAAGAGTGCTCTTATTGATGGGTTTGGCCTAACCACTGAACAGTACAGGTTGAAGTTCAGAGACACCCAAAAGCACAGACTCAAGACTGGGTAGACTATGTGGATTGTTCTGCCAAGGCTCTGGAAGGCTGGTTGATGGGCAGTAAGGTGTGTGACTTCTCAGGATTGTACAATCTGATAATGAGGGAGCAGATTCTTAATAACTGTCAAAATCAGCTGTTGCATCAATACCTGGTAGACTCTGATCTGACCTCTCCCCAAGAATTGGGAAAGAAGGCAGACAAATGGGTCAGAACCAGGGTGAAGCAGAAGGTACAGAACCAAGGTGGGGAAACCAAGAAGCAAGATGCTAAGAACTCTGACAAGGGTGGGGAGAAGGGTAAAGATCAAAAGTCTTCATCAGGCCCCCAAAAATCTTCTTCTGGTGGGGATTCACAGTCTACCAAAGGTAAAGGCCAAAGAAAACCATGGTGCAAGGTCTGTAAGCAAAAGACCCACTGGACCAGTGATTGCACCAAGTCCAAAGACTCCAGTCCAGCACCCACCAATGCCCCTAAGGCACCTGTTCCCCCTAGTACAGTTGGTGGAAGTGCTCCAGCAAAGGGTTTAGTAGGGTTCACCCTGGGAACTGAGTTGGGCTCTGACTTAGTCAGAGAACTGACTCAGGCTGTGTTAGTCTGTGATGGAGGCATGGATGTGACCTCCACTGTGAGTCCCAGTAATCTGGGCAAGTACAGACAACAGCCTTTAATTAATGGACGTGAGGCTTTGGCATTTAGGGACACAGGGGCAAGTGTCACAATGGTGACACAAGACCTTGTGCTGCCTGGGCAAGTTATGCTTGGTGAGATGTACCAAGTGACCAATGCTAGCAATGTCAGAACAGACCATACTCTGGCAGTTGTTAACTTCTCCTGGGGAGGGGTAACTGGCCTTAAGAAGGTTGTGGTAAGTGCAAACCTACCAGTCGAATGCTTGCTTGGCAATGACTTAGAGACTTCTGCTTGGGCAGAAGTGGAGCTCAGGACCCATGCAGAAATGCTGGGGATCCCTGCAGATGTGTTTGCTGTGACCAGGTCACAAGCCAAAATGTCTAGCACTGAACAGGCCTTGGATCCTGGAAGAATGGACCAAGTGCCTTCCAAGAGGAGGAGTAGTAGGGTTAAGGCAGTGCCTTCCCCTTGGCTCAGGAGGAAGATCAGTCCCTTGAGGGGGATGATCTCAGCCCTGAAGAAGGAACTGTCCCAGAGGAACTTGAACCTGACCAGGTTGAGTTCTTGGGGACAGGGGGACCTTCTAGGGCAGATCTGAGCCAGGAGCAGCAGAGCTGCCCCTCCCTTGAACCCCTCAGACAGCAAGCTGCTGCTGAGGCTGCTGGGAAAGCTAGTGGTCCCCATACAGTGTATTGGGATGATGGACTCCTGTACTCAGAGAGTAGAGACCCCAAGCCTGGTGCTACCAGGAGGTTGGTAATACCTTTGAAGTTCAGGGGCTTCCTATTGACCCTAGCCCATGATATTCCCTTAGCAGGTCACCTGGGCCAGAACAAGACTTGGGACAGAATTGTCCCTCACTTTCACTGGCCCCACATGTCTGAAGACAGTAAGGAGTTTTGTTGCTCCTGTGTAACCTGCCAAGCCAGTGGCAAAGCAGGTGGCACTACAAAGGCCCCCTGATACCACTACCTGTGGTGGGGGTGCCCTTTGAAAGGGTAGGGATTGACATTGTTGGTCCCATGGATCCCCAAACAGCCTCTGGGCACAGGTTTATCCTGGTGGTAGTGGATCATGCCACCAGGTACCCAGAAGCTATTCCCCCAGGACCACTACAGCACCTGTGGTGGCAAGGGCCCTCCTGGGAATCTTCTCAAGAGTGGGCTTTCCTAAGGAGGTAGTATCAGACAGGGGTGCTAACTTCATGTCTGGGTACTTGAAAGCAATGTGGAAGGAGTGTGGAGTGACTTATAAGTTCACCACACCCTATCACCCACAATGCAATGGTTTAGTTGAGAGATTCAACAAAACCTTGAAGGGCATGATTAAAGGGCTCCCAGAAAAGCTTAGGCGTAGATGGGACATACTCTTGCCCTGCCTTTTATTCGCATATAGGGAGGTGCCTCAGAAGGGGGTTGGTTACAGCCCTTTTGAACTTCTGTTTGGCCACCCTGTGAGGGGTCCACTGTGCTTGGTGAAGGAAGGATGGGAGTTACCTCTCAAGCCCCCAAAGCAAGATATAGTGGACTATGTACTTGGTCTCCGCTCCAGGATGGCTGAGTACATGAACAAGGCAACCAAAAACCTTGAGGCTAGCCAGGAACTTCAGAAGGCCTGGCATGACCAAAAGGCTGTTCTGACTGTTTACCAGCCAGGACAGAAGGTGTGGGTGTTGGAGCCAGTGGCCCCAGCAGCTCTCCAAGATAAATGGAGTGGACCCCACACTATTGTTGAGCAGAAGGGTGAGGTCACTTATTTAGTGGACCTAGGAACACCCAGGAGTCCCCACAGGGTTCTCCATGTCAACAGGCTAAAACCATATGTGGACAGGGCAGACATGGGCTTGCTCATGGCTACTGATGAAGGGCAGGAGGAAGAGAGTGACCCACTCCCTGACCTGCTCTCACAGAACCCTGACGATGGGTCAGTTGATGGTGTAGCCTTGGCAGGCAGCCTCACTACCCAGCAACAAACTGATTGCAGGCAAGTCCTCAATCAGTTTAGACATATGTTTTCACTGACACCCAGTCAGACCACCTGGTGCACTCATGAAGTGGACACTGGGGACAGTCTGCCTATTAAAAACAAGATTTATAGGCAACCTGACCATGTCAGGGACTGTATCAGGACTGAAGTCCAGAAAATGTTGGAATTGGGAGTTATTGAACCCTCAGATAGCCCTTGGGCTAGTCCAGTAGTCCTTGTACCGAAACCTCACACCAGTGGTGGAAAGAGAGAGATGAGGTTCTGTGTAGACTACAGGGGTCTCAATGCAGTCACTAGGACTGATGCCCATCCAATACCCAGGGCAGATGAGCTCATAGATACTTTGGCCTCTGCCAAATATCTCAGCACATTTGACCTAACAGCTGGCTACTGGCAGATCAGACTAGCTGATACTGCAAAGCCCAAAACAGCATTCTCAACCCCTAGTGGGCATTATCAATTTGTGGTAATGCCCTTTGGTCTGAAGAATGCACCTGCCACTTTCCAGAGGTTGGTGAATACAGTTCTCACAGGACTGGAAGCCTATAGTGCAGCTTATCTAGATGATATTGCTGTCTTTAGCTCCACCTGGGAGGATCACCTGGTCCACCTCAGGAATGTTTTACAGGCCCTGCAAAAGGCAGGCCTGACTATCAAGGCCACTAAGTGCCAGATAGGGCAGAGTCAGGTTGTGTACCTGGGCCACCTTGTGGGTGGAGGCCAGGTTCAACCTTTGCAGAGCAAGATCCAGACCATCATGGACTGGACTGCTCCCACTACCCAGACTCAGGTGAGAGCCTTCTTAGGCCTGACTGGGTACTATAGGAGATTTGTCAAGGGGTATGGATCAATAGTGACACCCTTGAATGACTTAACTTCTAAGAAAATGCCCAAAAGGTTCAGTGGACAGTTAGCTGTCAAAAGGCATTTGATGACCTCAAGCAGGCCATGTGCACTGCTCCAATTCTGCAGAGTCCTGATTACTCCAAGAAGTTCATTGTTCAAACTGATGCATCTGAATTGGGGGTAGGGGCTGTACTGTCACAATTGAATGAAGAAGGTCAGGATCAGCCAGTAGCTTTTATTAGCAGAAGGCTGACCCCTAGAGAGAAACGTTGGTCAGCCATAGAGAGGGAGGCCTTTGCTGTGGTCTGGGCTCTGAAGAAGTTGAGGCCATACTTGTTTGGTACACACTTCCTGGTTCAGACAGACCATAAGCCCCTCTTATGGCTAAAACAAATGAAGGGTGAAAACCCCAAACTGCTTAGGTGGTCCATTTCCCTACAGGGGATGGACTTTACAGTGGAACATAGGCCTGGGAGTAACCATGCGAATGCAGATGGACTCTCTAGGTATTTCCACTTAGAACATGAAGACTTAACTGGGCAAGGTTAGTTTAATGTCCCTACGTTTGGGGGAGAGTAGGATCTGCTTCACATGGGTACCCCCACTTTTTGCTGATGCTTCACAGTTTTTCGACATTAGTCTGGCTGGGGCACTGCTAATCAGAACCCCAGCCTAGCTGCTTCCTCTCTAAAATGGTTTCCATGTGCCTTAGGCACATCACTGATTGGGATCTGGAGTGCCCTTATAAGTCCCTAGTATATGGTATACTATGTACCAAGGGCATAGGTACCTCAGAGGCCTGCCAGGGGCTGCAGCATGTATTATGCCACCCCTGGAAGGCCATCCAAACTGACACCACAGGTCTGCTACTGCAGCCTGGGTAAGGTGGTGCATGCACCCCTTACTGTGATATAGGTTACCTATATCACGAAATACATACACACATATAAACCTATAAGTCACTCCTAAGGCAGGCCTTATCAATCCTAAAGGCAGAGTGCATGGTTCCTATGTGAGAGGGTGCCCCTGCATGAGCAGGGCCCCTCTGCAGCATTCGGAGACCATCTCTGATGCTGTTTGTAGTGCAGCCTGACCATATACTCTTAAGCGCATTATATCCTCGCGGTAAAATGCTAACTTTGGAATGGCTGCACCTAAACATGTCGTGTTTGGTGTCAAACATCTTGGAATACTACCCCCCCCCCCGCCTATCCTGCCGGCGGGGGTAGCATTCCACCCTTCTAGAGGGAAAGACATGTTAACTCTGACGAGTCCGGTAACTTCTTTCCAGAGCCCTGGCATCACAAAATGGATGCTGCTGCCACAGACACGAGTCTGGCCTCCTGCTGCTGGACGAAACTCCGGCAGGGGAGGCCTGGACAATAGGGTTCCTGTCCCAGGGAGGTGTGACCACCTCCCCAGACAGGATAATGTGTATTGGGGCTCGGCGGGAGCACTTTCGGGTGCTTTGAAGTCCTGCACTGGGGGCACATTTGGTGTCCCTGTGCATACCCCAGTTCAAACCGGATCAGGGGCTTGCAGCCCCTGCTTTGGCGCGAACTGGACAAAGGAAAGGGGTGTAGCTACCCCTCTGCCCTGACCCACCCATAGGTGGGGCCACAGAGTAGTCCAACCCCTATTTTTAGAATAAAGGTAGGAACCCAGTCCTTAGGACTTTAGATTATACCTGGACGAAACTCTGAAACTGAATCCTGGACCTTCGACGCTCTACGACAAGATTAGAGGACTGAAGAATCTCCTTTGGGGTCAAGGAGTGACTCCCCTGCTTGGCAGGCACCAAAGAAGCATCTGTCCGGTTCGCATTTCTGAAGCTCCCGTCGGACGCCGAAGTCATCGCATCACCAGAGGTGGATTCTCAGACTTCCCCGAGGCTACCCTGAGTCCCCAGCAAAGCTGAGGCCCGTGGCTATCGTGGGTGACTTGAGACCGTGACCCCTGGACACCGAGCACATTTGCAAGTGCATCCTCTTCTGGGTCTCCCAAGAAGTCGTGCTTTGGGCTCCGAGTAGCCCTAGCCTCCAGCACCACCTGCACCGAAGATCACTGGCCCCCACTCCACGAGTGTCCTGTAAGCCAGCTCCACGTGCGGCGTCACGAGGCTCCTTCGCGGTCGCTAGCCCGTTGGCTAGTAGCCCTTAACGAAGGCCAATCCTTTTCTTACTTGGCATCCTGGTTGCTCCAGGCCTGCCCTCACTTACCTTTGCTGGGTGAGTTTCACAGACCTTACTGGTCTGCACCATCGACGATCTACATCTTCACCGAGACTTGCCGTTGCCAAGGCTTGTTGGGTCCAATCCGGTCGCCGACACCTCAGCACTCGACAGACATCGCGTACCAGCCCGAATCCTGCTCCTGGTCGCCGACAACGCCTCCTGGACCTCGTGGCTGAAGAGTCAAGATGACCGTCAACGCACCTGAAGCACTCGACATCGGTGGGCATCTGTCCATCGCCTTCCTGGTCACTGGCTAGTGACCCAGACTCTGTCCCCTCTGCTTTCAGGTTCTTCAGAACTCCGATCCACTCTTGGATCCACCCGGACACTTTTCTCTTGGCCGCCAGCAGCACTTTGCAGCAGATCACCATTCGAATCGACGACGAAACCCGACCCCGAAAGGCACCTATGCACCCGGCTTCCCTGGGTGAGGTAACACGAGTACTCCGGTGCTCCCGTGGGTAGAGACTCTTCAAAGTCCTAGATCTCAAAGGGTTTTGTCCTAGTCCTCTTTTAAGTGTCCCTTTCCTCTATTTTCCCGATCCCGACTTTCTCCATAGAAGTTAACGGCGTATCGCGGTTGTGTATTTACACTGCACGCGTCTCCCGTGGGTCCCCTCTGTCACTACCTTGGGTGGTTCCTTGTGGTCCAAGCACTTCTAGAGGCTCTAGGCCTAGTGTCTAGTTCAGTCGTGGTTCGCATACCACTTTATTGGTATATGGTTTGGTACGCCCCTAGGGCCCAAACGTGTATTTGTGCTATTACTGTGAATTAATAACTTATAACTTATGTACTTCGAACTCTAGCCTCATAAAGAGACTAGAGGGGTGTGTTTAGCAATAAATATATATATTTTGAATATATACCTGGTGTGGTGCTCTTTCATTTGGTCACTCAAGAGATTATAGACTGGTAAAACAAGCTGCTTTACATTCCTTCAAGACTTAGCCTGAAGGCTGCTCTCCATAGCTACCACTAGGATAGCTTTCAATAAGGTTGTCTTTAACCTATCTCCAATAAGGGGTTGTTTGGACTGGTGCAAGGTGCCCACTATAATTAGTGGACAGCATATGCCAGGCCAACTTCTCACAGTGAGTGTGTGTATGGGTGTGTTAGTGATTGAATGTATATCTCAGTGGTACATGTGTGAGTAACTACATATGTGAAAGGCAGTATATATGTGTGTTGGAGTATATAAATGGCTATAAGTGAGAGTGTGTGATTGTGAGAGTGGCTGTATGGATGAGTGTGTACTTGTATCAGTGATTGTATAAGAGCGTAAGAATGTGCTAGTATTTGTATGAGTAAGTGAGCTGGTGTGTGTATAACTGTATAGGTGAGTAAATGGGTGTGTGATTAAGTTTTTTGCATGACTGACTAGGTGTGTGAGTACCTCTATGGATGAGTGGCGGTGTGTGAGTGTTTATATAGGTGTATGAGTGCATATGATAGTCCTGTACTGAGTGACTAAGTATGAGTGACTGTACGGGTGAGTGAGTGGATGTGTGTGTAGACCTAAGAATCAGTGAGTGGGTATGTAGTTTTTGGTGTTGGAGTGTCTATGGTTTTGAGAATGGCAGTCTGTAATTTAGAGTGGGTGTATCAAAAGTTATATTAGGGTGTGAGAAGATGCATGAAATTATCACATGGATGATGTCATCAGTGATGTCATTTGAGATGTCATCAGTGATGTCATCAGTGATGTCACTGACCATGTCATGAGTGATGTAATATGTGACGTCATCAGCAGTGCATTGCGGGCGCGAGTTATAGTTAGCTGAACTAACTATAACGGGGGAATTTCTATGGTTTTGTACGAGTGAAATGTCCAACTAACTATAACTGTCCCTAAAACCTATGGTTTTTTCAGTGAATTTCAAAGGTTTTTTAAATGCTAATTTCTAACTATAACGTGTCTGAAACCTATGGTTTTTTCAGTGAATTTCAAAGGTTTTTTAAATGCTAATTTCTAACTATAACGGGCCTGAAACCTATGATTTTTAAGTGAATTTCAAAGGTTTTTTTAAATGCTAGTTTCTAACTATGCCTACAGAGGTAGGACATGTGAAGAAAGAAGAAAAAACGCACAGAAAGAAGCAAAAGATGTGCAGAAAGAACCAACGGAGGAGCAGAAAGAGGCCTTGTTGCAAAATCACCCTGTGCCCACAACTTTTTCAGACGGGTACTGGTGGTAACTGACTCTGACTAACCAGAGCCAGTGCTATGCTAAAAGACACTTAGAATACAGTGAAAACACCTACATACACTAGGGAACACTATGCGTTGGGGTACCCCTGTGATTAGCATGACCTCCTCTGCAAGTCCCTAGTACATAATAGGGCAGGGGGATTAAAACTACCTCTTAAAACGCGCTACAGGGCGCGTTTGCACAGTGGTGAAGGGAGGGGGGCCTGAGGTGACGTGTGCAAACGCACCCCGTGGCGCGTTTTAAGCTGCGAGATTAAGTCCCCTTGAATTCTGAGGGTCCCTGGGGCCCAACTAGCCCCCAGGTACCTACAGTTAGGACCACAGAGCTGAGTTGCAGAGAGGCGTTCCGAGGCCACGCACCTTTTTTCACCTCTCTGCAACGCAACTCTGTTGTGCTTACTGAAGGTACCTGGTGGGCTAGTTGGCCCCCAGGGTCCCTCAGGATTCAAAGGGAATTAATTCCCCAACTTAAAACGCACCACAGGGCGTGTTTGCGCACATGTCACCTGAGGCCCCGCCCCCTCCCTTCACCACTGTGCAAACGCGCCCCGTGGTGCGTTTTAAGTTGGGGGATTAGGTCACCTTGAATCCTGAGGGTCCCTGGGGCCCAACTAGCCCACTAGGTACTTCCAGTAAGCACCACAGGCCTGCGTTGCAACGCCTGTAACAAATTGTGCAGTTGTGTTTAGGTAGTGAAGAGGGTTGTGCTGGGGGTAGTGTTTTAGGGTTTAGGGTAGTGCAGTGGTGTTTGGGTAGTGTAGGGGGTCGTGCTGGGGGTAGTGTTTTAGGGTAGTGCAGTGGTGTTTGGGTAGTGTAGGGGGTACTGCTGGGGGTAGTGTTTTAGGGTTTAGGGTAGTGCAGTGGTGTTTGGGTAGTGTAGGGGTACTGCTGAGGGTAGTTTTTTAGGGTTTAGGGTAGTGCAGTGGTGTTTGGGTAGTGTAGTGGTTCGTGCTGGGGTAGTTTTTTAGGGTTTAGGGTAGTGCAGTGGTGTTTGTGTAGTGTAGGGGGTAGTGTTTTAGGGTTTAGGGTAGTGCAGTGGTGTTTGTGTAGTGTAGGAGGTCGTGTTTTAGGGTTTAGGTTAGTGCAGTGGTCTTTGGGTAGTGTAGGGAGTCGTGCGGGGGGTAGTGTTTTAGGGTAGTGTAGGGGGTCATGCGGGGGGTAGTGTTTTAGGGATTAGGGTAGTGCATTGGTGTTTTGGTAGTGTAGGGGGTCATGCGGGGGTAGTGTTTTAGGGTTTAGGGCAGTGCAGTGGTGTTTGGGTAGTGTAGGGGGTCGTGCTGGGGGAGTGTTTTAGGGTTTAGGGCAGTGCAGTGGTGTTCGGGTAGTGTAGGGGGTCGTGCTGGGGGAGTGTTTTAGGGTTTAGGGCAGTGCAGTGGTGTTCGGGTAGTGTAGGGGGTCATGCTGGGGGAGTGTTTGAGGGTTTAGGGCAGTGCAGTCGTGTTCGGGTAGTGTAGGGGGTTGTGCTGGGGGTAGTATTTTAGGGTTTAGGGTAGTGCAGTGGTGTTCGGGTAGTGTAGGGGGTCGTGCTGGGGGTAGTGTTCTAGGGTTTAGGGCAGTGCAGTGGTGTTTGGGCAGTGTAGGGGGTAATGTTGGGGGGTTGTTTTAGGGTTTAGGGCAGTGCAGTGGTGTTCGGGCAGTGTAGGGGGTCGTGCTGGGGGTGGTGTTTCAGGGTTTAGGGCAGTGCAGTGGTGTTCGGGCAGTGTAGGGGGTGGTGTTTCAGGGTTTAGGGCAGTGCAGTGGTGTTCGGGCAGTGTAGGGGGTCGTGCAGGGGTGGTGTTTCAGTGTTTAGGGCAGTGGTGTTCGGGCAGTGTAGGGGGTCGTGCTGGTGGTGGTGTTTCAGGGTTTGGGGCAGTGCAGTGGTGTTCGAGCAGTAAAGGGGGTCGTGCTGGGGGTGGTGTTTCAGGGTTTAGGGCAGTGCAGTGGTGTTCGGGCAGTGTAGGGGGCGGTGCAGGGGGTGGTGTTTCAGGGTTTAGGGCAGTGCAGTGGTGTTCGGGCAGTGTAGGGGGTGGTGCAGGGGATGGTGTTTCAGGGTTTAGGGCAGTACAGTGGTGTTTGGGCAGTGTAGGGGGTCATGCTGGGGCTGGTGTTTCAGGGTTTAGGGCAGTGCAGTGGTGTTCAGGCAATGTAGGGGGTTGTGCTGGGGCTGGTGTTTCAGGGTTTAGGGCAGTGCAGTGGTGTTCGGGCAGTGTAGGTGGTCGTGCTGGGGCTGGTGTTTCAGGGTTTAGGGCAGTGCAGTGGTGTTCGGGCAGTGTAGGGGGTCATGCTGGGGCTGGTGTTTCAGGGTTTAGGGCAGTGCAGTGGTGTTCGGGCAGTGTAGGGGGTCTTGCTGGGGCTGGTGTTTCAGAGTCTAGGGCAGTGCAGTGGTGTTCGGGCAGTGTAGGGGGTCTTGCTGGGGCTGGTGTTTCAGGGTTTAGGGCAGTGCAGTGGTGTTCGGGCAGTGTAGGGGGTCGTGCTGGGGGTGGTGTTTCAGAGTTTAGGGCAGTGCAGTGGTGTTCGGGCAGTGTAGGGGGTCGTGCTGGGGCTAGTGTTTCAGGATTTAGGGCAGAGCAATGGTGTTCAGGCAGTGAAGGGGTTTTGCTGGAGGTGGTGTTTCAGGGTTTAGGGCAGTGCAGTGGTGTTCGTGCAGTGTAGGGGGTGGTGTTTCAGGGTTTAGGGCAGTGGTGTTCAGGCAGTGTAGGGTGTCATGCTGAGGGGTGGTGTTTCAGGGTTTAGGGCAGTGCAGTGGTGTTCGGGCAGTGTAGGGGGTCGCGCAGGGGGTGGTGTTTCAGGGTTTAGGGTAGTGCAGTGGTGTTCGGGCAGTGTAGGGGGTCTTGCTGGGGCTGGTGTTTCAGGCTTTAGTGCAGTGGTGTTCGGGCAGTGTAGGGGGTCTTGCTGGGGCTGGTGTTTCAGGGTTTAGGGCAGTGCAGTGGTGTTCGGGCAGTGTAGGGTGTCGTGCTGAGGGGTGGTGTTTCAGGGTTTAGGGCAGTGCAGTGGTGTTCGGGCAGTGTAGGGGGTCGCGCAGGGGGTGGTGTTTCAGGGTTTAGGGTAGTGCAGTGGTGTTCGGGCAGTGTAGGGGGTCTTGCTGGGGCTGGTGTTTCAGGCTTTAGTGCAGTGGTGTTGCAAAGATTTGTCAAACGGCGCCAAAGATATTGGCAAAAGAAAAAACATCTTTTGAATACAAACGAGGTCCTAACTATAACTACCTACTGGCGACCGCCAGTAGGTAATATATTATCTACTGGCGGTCGCCAGTAGATAGTTAAAGTTACAACCTATTATCCATAGGAAATCCGCGACATTCTATTTGAAATAACTCTCTTGCCGGTTGACGTATCTTCGCAAAATTTTCAAACTTTGTGGGGCGCTCCGGTCTGCTCCTACCCTGAAAGTCTCGGGGGATTCGTCAAGCGGGGGCCGAGAAAAAGGGGGTCCCAAAACGCGTTTTCCCCATGCAATTTTCCATAGGAAACTTTAGACACGGCTACAGCCCGAACTGCTGAACGGAATTACACCAAATTTGTCAAAGAGGTAGTTCTTGGTTCAGAAAGAACCCTTTTTGTTAAATGGTGTAAATCCGTTCAGTAGTTGCTGAGAAAATCAAAAGTAAAAAGATAGATATATCTAGGGCCGCGGATCCTCCCGAGCACGAGCTTTATGTTAATTGGCTGTCAACACTCCAAATCAGGAAGTGTTGGCAGCCATTTTATCCTCGGTAGAACCGAGGGACAGAAACAAGTGCGCAAAGCGCACAAAGGGGGCAGGGTAGAAACACCCTGACCCCTAGGTCTGCTCAGGGGTCCCACAAGTACCCCCTGGGCAAAAAATTTTTTTTTTTTTTTTTAAATCGGCAGGATGCGCTCAGGGAGCGCGAATCCTGCCGGAAAAAAAAAAATCAAAGCGCGGTCTCTTGCGCTTCGATGTTAATTGGCCCCCGGGTGGGCCAAGTCCCGAGGGCATGCTGGGGGGGTTAATTTTATGTGTGGGGGCCTCTAAGGGCCCCCAAGCCCGAGGACCACCACCCCCGGGGCTTTATGTATAATGGTGCGGGAGGGCTCTGAGCCCTCCCGCAGCCTCGAGACCACGACCTCCCGGGGCTTCTTTTTTCAAATTAAAAACCTGTGTGGGGGGCTCCAGCCCCACACGCCCGAGACCACCACCTCCCGGGGCACTAAGAAAAATTAAAATGGGGGTCCATTTTGGACCCCCAAGCCCCGGGGACCACCACCTCCCGGGGCTTTCAAAATGTAGGGAGGGGGCCGCGCGGCCCCACTCCTGGAGCCTGTGGTGGCCCTGGGGACCGCCACCCCCAGGGCCGGCTCCTGCAGTGTCCCGGGGTGCCTACCCCCGGGACACTGCTGTTTGCAATGACAGGACGGGAGCCTCGCGGCTCCCGTCCTGTCATTGCAAACTTGCTGGATATTGGAAGAGAGAGCAGGGAAACCTGCTCTCTCTTCCAATATCCAAAGCCGATAGCTTTCCACATGGGGAGCTGCATCTTAGCACCTCCCCATGTGTAAAGCAATGCCGGCTCCCGTAGGACACGGGGAGCCGGCGGGACTGTGTGGGGCTTGGGGACCCCCACAGTCCCCAACGAGAGGCCAGGCCCCGGGGGATGGGGTCCCCGGGGCCATAAGTGGGGGGGGGAAAAAAAAACTCTGCAAACGCGCCCCCTGAGGGGGAACGAATTCCCCTTGAATACTGGGGGTCCCTGGGGGCCAACTAGCCCACCAGGAACCTCCATATACCTCCAGTATGCGCCAGGGGGCTGCCTTGCAGAGAGGTGTACAGAGGCCACGCCCCTTTTTACACCTCTCTGCAACGCAGCTCTATGGCGCTTTTTGGAGGTATATGGTGGGCTAGTTGCACCCCAGGGACCCTCAGTATTCAAGGGGAGTTAATCCCCCGACTTAAAACGCGCCACGGGGCGCGTTTGCACAGTGGTGAAGGGAGGGGGTGGGGCCTCAGGTGACATGTGTGCAAACAGGCCCCGTGGCGCGTTTTAAGATGGGGAATTAAATCCTCTTCAATCCTGAGGGTCCCTGGGGGCCAACTAGCCCAACAGGTACGTCCAGAACGCGCCACAGAGCTGCGTTGCAGAGAGGTGTAAAGGGGTGTGGCCTCTGTACATGTCTCTGCAACGCAGCCCCTGGCGCATACTGGAGGTTCCTGGTGGGCTAGTTGGCCCGTAGGGACCCTCATGATTCAAGGGGACTTAATCCCCCAACTTAAAACGCGCCACGGGGCGCGTTTGCACAGATGTCACCTCAGGCCCCGCCCCCTCCCTTCACCATTGTGCAAATATTCCTCTAAAATCAGCCAAAATACGAATTCTGATTTACTCACCTGTTATCAGGAGAGACCTCAGTGCTGTATCTTTCAGCCCAGTACTGGTCCTGAAAAGTAATTTTAACCGTACTTACCAGTAACTTGAATTTCCTTCCATAGGCTAACATTGACTGGTTTCACTTGGAAATTCTTCTAAGTGTGGAGTTTTGGAACTTTAAAATATTCCTCTAAAATCAGCCGAAATACGAATTCTGATTTACTCACCTGTTATCAGGAGAGACCTCAGTGCTGCATCTTTCAGCCCAGTACTGATCCTCAAAAGTAATTTTAACCGTACTTACCAGTAACTTGAATTTCCTTCCATAGGATATCATTGCCTGCTTTTTGCTGAAAAAGTTTCTAAGTGTTGATTTTTGAAACATACAAATATTCCTCTAAAATCAGCCGAAATCCGAATTCTGATTTACTCACCTGTTATCAGGAGAGACCTCAGTGCTGCATCTTTCAGCCCAGTACTGGTCCTGAAAAGTAATTTTAACCGTACTTACCGGTAACTTGAATTTCCTTCATAGGCTAACATTGACTGGTTTCACTTGGAAATTCTTCTAAGTGTGGAGTTTTGGAACTTTAAAATATTCCTCTAAAATCAGCCGAAATACGAATTCCGATTTATTCACCTGTTATCAGGAGAGACCTCAGTGCTGCATCTTTCAGCCCAGTACTGATCCTCAAAAGTAATTTTAACCGTACTTACCAGTAACTTGAATTTCCTTCCATAGGATATCATTGCCTGCTTTTTGCTGAAAAAGTTTCTAAGTGTTGATTTTTGAAACATACAAATATTCCTCTAAAATCAGCCGAAATCCGAATTCTGATTTACTCACCTGTTATCAGGAGAGACCTCAGTGCTGCATCTTTCAGCCCAGTACTGGTCCTGAAAAGTAATTTTAACCGTACTTACCAGTAACTTGAATTTCCTTCCATAGGCTAACATTGACTGGTTTCACTTGGAAATTCTTCTAAGTGTGGAGTTTTGGAACTTTAAAATATTCCTCTAAAATCAGCCGAAATACGAATTCCGATTTACTCACCTGTTATCAGGAGAGACCTCAGTGCTGCATCTTTCAGCCCAGTACTGATCCTCAAAAGTAATTTTAACCGTACTTACCGGTAACTTGAATTTCCTTCATAGGCTAACATTGACTGGTTTCACTTGGAAATTCTTCTAAGTGTGGAGTTTTGGAACTTTAAAATATTCCTCTAAAATCAGCCGAAATACGAATTCCGATTTACTCACCTGTTATCAGGAGAGACCTCAGTGCTGTATCTTTCAGCCCAGTACTGGTCCTGAAAAGTAATTTTAACCGTACTTACCGGTAACTTGAATTTCCTTCCATAGGCTAACATTGACTGGTTTCACTTGGAAATTCTTCTAAGTGTTGATTTTTGAAACATACAAATATTCCTCTAAAATCAGCCGAAATACGAATTCCGATTTACTCACCTGTTATAAGGAGAGACCTCAGTGCTGTATCTTTCAGCCCAGTACTGGTCCTGAAAAGTAATTTTAACCGTACTTACCAGTAACTTATATTTTCTTCCATAGGAATCCATTGTCTGGTTTTCAGCAGAAAAGTTTCAAAGTGTCGATTTTCACAAACTACAAATATTCCTTAAAAATCGCCTGTATGACTTAAACGCATTCTTTCAACTGTTTACAGGAGATGCACCAGTGCTGGATCCAGGATCCAACACTGAGTAAGAAAAAGTAACGATAACAGTTTTTACCTGCTAAGTGAATTTCCTTCCATAGGATAACATTGGTGATTCTATGAGAAAAAGTTTCTAAGTGACAACTTTTAAAATACAATAATATTCCTTAAAAATCACGACTGTAACCAAAACGCTTTTACTCAACTGTTTACAGGAGCTGTACCAGGACTGAATCTAGGATCCAGTCCTGTGGTTAGAAAAGTAATCCATAAAGTAACTAATTGCATTTAACTAGAAATTCACATTGAGCTGAATGTTGCATTGTGTTTGAAAATGTGTTGCCCATTGCAACAACTGTAACTACTGTACTTAAAAGTCTATTGCCTATGTGCAAAGTATTTAAACTAAAGTAATTCATTCTGAAAAAGTATTTTTTGTAATGTAATGTATAATGTAATTACAATGTAATTTAAAAAATAAAATATGTAAAAGAAATTGTTTCTAAAAATGTAGTAAATCAGTATGAAAAAAATTAATATAAAAATTAATACATTTA
Organism: Calotriton arnoldi; assembly: GCA_963921515.1. Lineage (NCBI taxonomy): Eukaryota > Metazoa > Chordata > Amphibia > Caudata > Salamandridae > Calotriton > Calotriton arnoldi. The sequence continues at coordinate 5,503 of CAWUFW010007760.1, read as the reverse complement.
AAAATTGTCATTTAAAAAACCTTTGAAATTCACTGAAAAAACCGTAGGTTTCAGGCACGTTATAGTTACAAATTAGCATTTTAAAAACCTTTGAAATTCACTGAAAAAACCATAGGTTTCAGACACGTTATAGTTAGAAATTAGCATTTAAAAAACCTTTGAAATTCACTGAAAAAACCATAGGTTTTAGGGACAGTTATAGTTAGTTGGACATTGCACTCGTACAAAACCCGTGAAATTCCCCCGTTATAGTTAGTTCAGCTAACTATAACTCGCGCCTCGCAATGCACTGCTGATGACGTCACATATTACATCACTCATGACATGGTCAGTGACATCACTGATGACATCACTGATGACATCTCAAATGACATCACTGATGACATCATCCACGTGATAATCTGATGCAGCTCCTCACACCCTAATATAACCTTTGATACACCCAATCTAAATTACAGAGTGCCATTCGCAAAACCATAGACACTCCAACACCAATAACTACATACCCACTCACTGATTCTTAGGTCTACACACACACATCCACTCACTCACCCGTACAGTCACTCATACTTATGGTCACTCAGTACAGGACTATCATATGCACTCTTACTCCTATATAGACACTCAAACACCGCCACTCATCCATAGAGGTACTCACACACCTAGTCAGTCATGCAAATAATTAAACACACTGCCATTTACTCACCTATACAGTTATACACACACCAGCTCACTTAATCATACAAATACTAGCACATTGTTACGCTCTTATACAATCACTGATACAAGCACACACTCATCCATACAGCCACTATCACAATCACTCACTCTCGCTTATAGCTATTTATATACTCCAATACACATATATACTGCCTTTCACATAAGTAGTTACTCACACATGTACCACTGGGACATACATTCACTCACTAACACACTCTTACACACACTTACCCACCCATACAGTCTATCACAGATGCACTCTTGAAACCATGCACCCAGTGAATCACCCACTCACACATCTATGCACAGTCGCACACACCCCATCCACACAAACACTCAGGCACCCATACAGATACTCATAGAACCAATCAATAACCCATATAGACACTCATGTAGCTATTCGCAAATCCATGCATCCACTTACACACCAACAGACGGATACAGACATTCACACAGTTTAGTCACTAACCCATGCATTCAGTAAGATACGTTTAATCACTCACTTGTAGAGTCAGTCACGCACGTACTAAATCATCCATTCAGACACTTATACACCCACTCATTCTTCAATACGCCTTTCCCTATATATATTAAACATATTTAAACTTTACAGAAACACACAGTCACTGGATGATGTCATCAGTGATGTCATTTGAGATGTCATCAGTGATGTCATCAGTGATGTCACTGACCATGTCATGAGTGATGTAATATGTGACGTCATCAGCAGTGCATTGCGGGGCGCGAGTTATAGTTAGCTGAACTAACTATAACGGGGGAATTTCACGGGTTTTGTACGAGTGCAATGTCCAACTAACTATAACTGTCCCTAAAACCTATGGTTTTTTTCAGTGAATATATATATAGATAGTTATAGTTAGGACCTATTTTCCATAGGAAATCCGCGACATTCTATTTGAAATAACTCTTGCGTCGGTTGACGAATCTTCGCGAAATTTTCAAACTTTATGGCCCGCTCCGGTCCGCTCCTACCCTGAAAGTTTCGGTGTGATTCGTCAAGCGGGGGCCGAGAAAAATGGGGGTCCCAAAGCGTGTTTTCCCCATTCATTTTCCCATAGGAAACTTTAGCCACGGCTACAGCCCGAACTGCTGAACGGAATTACACAAAATTTGGCAAAGAGGTAGTTCTTGGTTCAGAAAGAACCCTTTTTGTTAAATGGTGTAAATCCGTTCAGTAGTTGCTGAGAAAATCAAAAGTAAAAACACATATATATCTGGGCGGAGCCTAACCACACATGTCATCGTGAGATCTGATTGGCTGTCAGCACTTCATCCTGGAATTGCTGGCAGCCATCTTGGGACCAATATAAATGATAGTACCCCATTGAAATGCATTGTAGTGAATCGAAGATTTTGAGGGTTACCAAAAGGAGAACTATAAAGGGTGATAACAGACTTTAGTTACATTAGAATTCATTTGTTGATAGTACCATACTAATTTCAGGAATTGTGGTGTGTTCTAAGGTGGTTTTACCCTGTGAAAAACCTTCTGCTGGGATATCATGAATCATGTTTGAGAGAAAACTATTTTCACATGCTTGTCCCATACAGATTTGGAAGGTGCCCCAGAAGCTAAAATGAGAGCATATTTTCTGTAAATTCACATTATCTTTCTCAGTCATGTGAGAATGAAGTCTGACATTCTCAGTAAAACATGTACATCCAACAAGGGCAGAGACTGTCAGTTGATGCCTTTGTGTTCTACTGCAACTTCCCAGAGTGTTCTAAAGAACAACTAGAGCGCTAACAGTCTTACTTATGACAAAAGTATGGCACACCTGAAGCCATCTTGATTGGAATAAACTGGTAACACTTAAAACATTTAATTTAAAAAGGAACAAAATGAGGGGGTTCATTTTGCCATAGAAATTATGGTTAGTGCTGTAGAAAGAAAAATTAGGACATGTTTTAAGTGAGATCTCAAATATCTTCCTGTTATATTTCAACAGGAGCAGCCTGTCAGTTGATGCCTTTGTGTTCTACTGCAGCTTCCCAGAGTGTTCTAAAGAACAACTAGAGCGCTAACAGTCTTACTTATGACAAAAGTATGGCACACCTGAAGCCATCTTGATTGGAATAAACTGGTAACACTTAAAACATTTAATTTAAAAAGGAACAAAATGAGGGGGTTCATTTTGCCATAGAAATTATGGTTAGTGCTGCAAAAAGAAAATGTAGTGCATGTTTTAAGTGAGATCTCAAATCCTCTTCTATTTCATTAGAAAATTCTGACATGCAGACTGAAACAATCACTTTCAATACCAGCAGTAGACTTCCAGTTAACTCCTTGGTGAGCAGTAGCTTTACTGCAGTGATCTAATGAGCAACTAGAGTAATAACATTCTGAATTTATGGCAAATGTGTGACACATCTGAATGCCTTCTTGATGGAATCAAAGTAAAAAACTGAAAGCATTTCCTACTGAGGAGACTGCAGTAAATGAGGAAATTAGGAAACTTCATAACAAAGAAGTCTTCCAAGATGGCCACCAGTGAAAAAAGAGCCCAAATGTAGCACAAATATTACCCAGATGTAGCCCACATATAGCCCAATGACAAAAGTGTGCAAAACACTTTTTATTTTTAGTTTTTTGCAGTTTTATGTAGTGCAGACTGGTCAGGTATTGGAGCGTTGCATCTTAAAACATGACCCCCTACACTACAAAAACACCACTGCACTACCCTAAACCCTAAAACACTACCCCAGCACGACCCCCTACACTACACAAGCACCACTGCACTATCCTAAACCCTAAAACACTACCCCCAGCATGACCCCCTACACTACACAAACACCACTGCACTACCCTAAACCCTAAAACACTACCCCAACACCACTGCACTAACCTAAATCCTAAAACACTACCCCCAGCACGACCCCCTACACTACCCAAACACCACTGCACTACCCTAAAACATGACCCCTACACTACACAAACACCACTGCACTACCCTAAACCCTAAAACACTACCCCCAGCACGACCCCTACACTACACAAGCACCAATGCACTACCCTAAACCCTAAAACACTACCCCAGCACGACCCCCTACACTACACAAACACCACTGCACTACCTTAAACCTAAAACACTACCCCCAGCACGACCCCTACACTACCCAAACACCACTGCACTAACCTAAATCCTAAAACACTACCCCCAGCACGACCCCTACACTACCCAAACACCACTGCACTACCCTAAAACATGACCCCCTACACTACACAAACACCACTGCACTACCCTAAACCCTAAAACACTACCCCCAGCACGACCCCCTACACTACACAAGCACCACTGCACTACCCTAAACCCTAAAACACTACCCCAGCACGACCCCTACACTGCCCGAACACCACTGCACTGCCCTAAACCCTGAAACACCAGCCCCTGCACGACCCCCTACAGTGCCCGAACACCACTGCACTGCCCTAAACCCTGAAACACATACCCTAGCACGACCCCTACACTGCCCGAACACAACTGCACTGCCCTAAACCCTGAAACACCACCCCCTTCACGACCCCCTACACTGCCCGAACACCACTGCACTGCCCTAAACCCTGAAACACCACCCCCAGCATGACCCCTACACTGCCCGAACACCACTGCACTGCCCTAAACCCTGAAACACTACCCCCAGCAAGACCCCCTACACTGCCCGAACACCACTGCACTGCCCTAAACCCTGAAACATCACCCCAGCAAGACCCCCTACACTGCCCGAACACCACTGCCCTAAACCCTGAAACACCACCCCCAGCACGACCCCCTACACTGCCCGAACACCACTGCCCTAAACCCTGAAACACCACCCCCAGCACGACCCCTACACTGCCCGAACACCACTGCACTGCCCTAAACCCTGAAACACCAACCCCTGCACGACCCCCTACACTGCCCGAACACTACTGCACTGCCCTAAACCCTGAAACACCATCCCCAGCACAACCCCCTACACTGCACGAACACCACTACACTGCCCTAAACCCTGAAACACTATCCCCAGCAAGACCCTCTACACTGCCCGAACACCACTGCACTGCCCTAAACCCTGAAACACCACCCCCAGCAAGACCCCCTACACTGCCCGAACACCACTGCCCTAAACCCTGAAACACCACCCCCAGCAAGACCCCTACACTGCCCGAACACCACTGCACTGCCCGAAACCCTGAAACACCAGCCCCAGCACGACCCCTACACTGCCCGAACACCACTGCACTGCCCTAAACCCTGAAACACCACCCCCTGCACGACCCCCTACACTGCCCGAACACCACTGCACTGCCCTAAACCCTGAAACACCACCCCCAGCATGACCCCCTACAATGCCCGAACACCACTGCATTGCCCTAAACCCTGAAACACCACCCCCTGCGTGATCCCCTACACTGCCCGAACACTACTGCACTGCCCTAATCCCTGAAACACCACCCCCAGCACGACCCCCTACACTGCACGAACACCACTGCACTGCCCTAAACCCTGAAACACCACCCCCAGCAAGACCCCCTACACTGCCCGTACACCACTGCACTGCCCTAAACCCTGAAACACCACCCCCAGCATGACCCCCTACACTGCCCAAACACCAGTGCACTGCCCTAAACCCTGAAACACCACCCCCAGCACGACCCCCTACACTGCCCGAACACCACTGCACTGCCCTAAACCATGAAACACCAGCCCCAGCACGACCCCCTACACTGCCTGAACACCACTGAACTGCTTTAAACCCTGAAACACCACCCCAGCGACCC